>CM047817.1:15665955-15927217 GCA_026214975.1 Gentiana macrophylla | reverse complement strand
GAGTATGTAATATTTATTTGGGATCGATTCAAAAGGCCAAGGCTGAATTGTTTTGTAGGTTAGAAGCGTTTTCCGTATCGATTGGGGAGATGAAAGAGTGTACTGCATTGTGGATATATGCTTCTAAATGTAGATCAGTGTGTTGTACTGAGCTTACAAATATAAGGACTTCTTCCTGTGCAGCAATTTTGTGAGAGCAACCAGGGAATTATTTCGTTCAATCTATGAGTAATTGTGCTGGAGTTTTCATGCCTTTTTCCCCTTAAAGCCCCAGGTTGTCGGTAGTGATTGGTGGAATAATCGTAATTTTACATGGATGGTTGTTTTGGAGTCTGATTTCATTTGAAGGTAAATATCAACCTAGAGCTCATCGAAATTGCATCAAGCCTGCAGGACCCCATAGGCGTTCTTGAAAATGCGGATGTTTAATGTTTATGTAGCGTAAATAATGTCTTCATACAAAATGAAGAGCTATTTGAAATTGCATCAAGCGCGGGACCCTCGAAGCATTCTTGAAAATGCGGATGTTTAATGTTAGTGTAAATAATGTTTCCGTACATAAAATGAAGAGCTCTTTGAAATTGCATCAAGCGTGGGACCCCCTTGAAGCATTTTTGAAAATACGGATGTGTAATATTAATAAGTGTAAATAATGTCTCCGTACAGAATGAAGACACCAGAAGAATTCGTGAATTGCGGATGTTTAATGTTAGTGTAGATAATGTCTCCGTACACGTAATGAAGAGCTCTTTGAAATTGCATCAAGCGTGAGACCCCCTTGAAGCATTCTTGGATATGCGGATGTGTAATGTTAATGAGTATAAATAAGGTCTCCGTACAGAATGAAGACGCCAGAAGCATTCTTGAAAATACAGATGTGTAATGTTAATAAGTGTAAATAATGTCTCCGTACAGAATGAAGACACCACAGAAAAATTTTCCTCCCAGACCAACACAATCCATGCATCCCAAAAACTCGTGCAAAGATTCTTGAGGTGCATCCGTTTCGTTAGTGCATTAGCTTTCTTACAGATTTTACATACCCCAAACATTACGTTTCTCCACTTTTTAATAAAATCTTAATTTATGGTCAAATGCATCAAAATATGGTTTTAAACAATCCGAGTCGAATCATACATTACTCTAATCAAGTCAAGCAATCAGTCAAAACATTAATGCTTGAATTCGACTCAAGTTTGTTTGAGCAAAAAAAATTTGTTCAAGATCAGCTCGATTAATTTTCAGTTATGCTTAAATTCGGCTCAATTATGCTCGACAAAACTTTAAGCACTTTCATACTCAAACTAGACCTCAAGCAGCTTGAAAAAAAGAGTTGCACTTTCATACTCAAACTAGACCTCAAGCAGCTTGAAAAAAAGAGTTAAACTTTTCGAGTTCAGAGATTTTAAGTCAAGTTTTCAAATGCTCGAGTTGAGCTTGTTAACTTTGATGAACCGCTCATGTTCAGTCAATTCATATTGGAGCGAATATTTCATGAGCCAGGCAGCTCGGCTCGTTTTACACCTCCGTTTACACTGAAAAGTCGATGAATCTGTTGAATCGTATACAATAATCCTTCATTAAATGTAACGCTAAAAAAAGTTGCCAATTGTTTTCCTTTGATTCAAATAAGATATCCGTTAAAAAAGGATGCACAAGGAGCTATAATAAGTATATGTTAATGGTGGAATAAAGAGGCCTTTATATTGTCCTCCTTTGTACACCTTTCAATAAAGTTTACAGAACATTTCATCATTTAAACATACAAATCCCATGTTTTGAACCTGGAAAGTAAATGATCCCAGCTAGGACAAGACGGCAAATCTCGTGATCATTCGACAGTTTTATGGTAGGCCGTTTTAGAAAGATTGTACCAAATAACATCGCTTCATATCCATTCCTTTGTACCCTCTTTCACCATACATACCCATATTACGTGAAATAGAATCTTGTCTGGCGCCTTTGCTACTGTGCAAAGCGGTTGTATTATAAAATTTGTCGGATCATCATTCACTTTCGTAATCCTCGTCGTCATCTCCGAACGAGAAAACAGAAGCATCTGCCGCAATAGCCTTGATATCACCTGAAGCAAGATTAGGAATGGAGGAGGAAGAAGTCAACTCCATCTCTTTAGCAGTTGTAGTGTCTCCTGCTGGTGCGGGTTTTACACTCGAAGAAGACGATTCGCGGGTCCCTCCTAAAGAAAGTTGCTCGGTTTGATGGGCTAAACCACTAGTAGTAGTAGTGCTTTGGTTTCCTTCAGACCCGGATTCATGAACCGCAGGGCTTTTTTGCTGTGAAGACGATGTTGTTGTTTCTTCCTCTCCTTCACTGTCTGAAAAAACATCCTCGTTGTCGTCGACTTTAGCTGGAATTGGAACCGGGGGTTGATCTTGATGAATAACGTTCGGTTTATCACTTGATGATGTAGGGTTGTTTGCTTCATCATGATGATGATTCTTACTAGTGGTAGCATCGTCCTTTTTGAATTTCTGTGGAACTGTACCATCATAATCTATCATAACTATCTCGACCTGAAACCCTGGAGACGGCAATTTCCTCTACACAAAGTAGTGCAATGAAGATTAAAACAACACGAAGATTTGCAATGAACAAAAGAAAAGTAAAGGACTTTAAAAAAAAGGGAATGATAGGTTCACTACATAACTCCGATGTAACGAGTCACACCATTTTGTATATTCGGTCCAAAATGTCGCATGTCCAACATCCAGCAGTGAACGAACAAAATGATCCACCAACAATAACTCAACACGTGGCAAAAATGATTGAAATGGTTAAAAAGTGCATAGATGAGGGGTAAAAATGCCAAAGGAATCATTGTTGAGATAGATGTGCAAAAATCGTGAAACAAAAGGGGACAAAAGTGTTTTTATCCCACAAAGGGAGGTTGTGGAGGATTGTCGTGGACTTGTGTAGTGACCCTAACAGGTTGTTAGCAAGGGAGGGGGGGGATCCATGAATATGAAAAAGGAATCGACTTATTTACCTTGTCGAAGCCATCCAGGTCAGACCCATTCAAGATAGACCTATTTTCCATCATTGTTGTGTTTAGCCAACTGAAAAGGGAAGTGAAATTCACCATTTTGTGGGTTAACAAAGGGCTATGTTAAAGTTAAGAACAGAGCATGCTTTAAAAGGTAATAGTAAAAATGGAAAGATTGCTGATGCAAGTAATAGGCGTATACAATGAATGATCAACATGGAAGATTCAACAAAGATCCCAAGCTTAACAAAACATCATAAGTTTCTGAGGAAAAAATTTGCTGCATGGATGTCATGATCATGCTGCAAAAATATCTCATTCTAAGAGGACGGTACATCTTCAAAAACAAAAACAATGTAATTGAGGATAAGTTATTCAACACTGTGAATCAAATTGAACTAATTTGACATGTGCAGTCAGATGCTACACCAAGAATTGGATAAGAGGGCCTTTAATGGCACCACGTAAATTACTGTGGCACGAGCTACTCCGGGGTTCGCACTTGAGTTATGAAATGCTCGTTCTACCCGCCCATACACATACACATTCAAGATTCAATATTTCAAAAGTCGATTATACCTCTTAAAAGTAAAAAAGAAAAAAAAAAAAAACCACTTTACAGTCTACAATCAATTTTAAAGGTTGATTATTACAATCGCATTTTGAAAGTTAATTATTTGGTCTAGAAATGACTTTTAAAAGGTCGAAGGTGTGTTGTGAGACAGTAAGTCGGGTGTGTTACCACAAACAATCCCCATTGAATAATTGCTTAATGAAACTAATAGAACAAGGAGAGATTATATACCAATAGAAATCTCCCTGGCGATCATGAAACTGGATTTTGAAGTCCCCAACCAATTCAGTTAGACCAGGCTCCCCTGGCAAGGCAAAGATCACTATTCCTTTCTTTGCTGAACGGAGCCAAAAATCTTCTGGCTGCAAAACGAATCAGTAACCTTAATTTTATGACACATGAAAACCAAGGCTTATGTTTAAAAAAATTAAATTTCAAGAAGTGCACGATAAATTTTCAAGCACTACTTGGGCAACCACTGATGTCCACTAAGACAATATGAACTAAGTATCTGCATTTGTCTCTTTTTCTACTTAACAAATTTTAAATACTAACAAACAATTGGCTTATAATGCTATGCTATGAAGATCTGACAAGAAAGATTACCATTAGATCCTTTGTCTTGGGATGCTTTTTGGTTGTAAACAGAACTCCTACGCGTACAAAAGTCAGACGGGAGAGGTTATTCTGTCGTTCCTTTATCAAATTAACTTAATTTGGCGAAGAACTACCTACATACAATTAAAATAGCCAACCATGAAATGGTGCTTACCGTTATGATTAGATATTGTAATGGACGGTCTAACCCAGTACGGGCAATGGTGGAGCCGAAATCCCCTCAGCATGCACCTGTGTCAAAAATAATTTTAGTAACTGGAAATTAAAAAAGAGCAGAACTGCAGGAAATCAGGGAATTACCTACGGCCAGGTGGGGTTTCACCGTTAAATTGCGTCTGTATGCGCTCAAAATACTTTACATACCTCTAGTGAAAAGAAATTGCAGCTATAAGTGTTTACAAGGTTAGAATCATTAAGTTTCAACAAAACAAGTTCGATTTTGAGGTACTATACTCACAATCTGGCTAGGGAGAATGATACCCTTTCCATCTACACATCTCCTTTGATTATAGTAATCAATGCATTCCTCAGCAGTTGGGAAAAACTGCATGACAAAAATATTTAACATAAACCAACAGGAATATTGAATGTCCGGCATGTATGATATGAAAATGTGATGTCTTACCTTTAAGAACAAAAGAAGGCTACAAATCATTAATCCAGTCCTTGCTTTTCCAGCTTTACAGTGTACAACCACAACATTGAGAATGTCCTCCTTTAACCATGAGTAAGCACTTTGACAAAACAGCTTTATAAGATTAAGTGGGGGGCAATTATGGTCATCAAACGGGAATGACGCAACCTGCAATAGAATGTAGAGAAAAAAGTAAAAAGAAATTTTTTCAATATAATTTTCTATCAATTATTCAAAGAGGAGACACCATCTCATCTTCTGTATGAGATACTATCTCCAACTAAGCCAATATACAAGATATCAAACAGAAGTTGACTGTCGTGTGCAATTTCAAGAGAAACGACATATGCTCTTTAGCATTTTCATTTTCCCAGGTTATTAAGCAGAACACAGGTCGGGATCGATATAGTCGATTGGAACTTTGAGAACACAAGAAGCAGCCATTGAGACATTAAGTCCAGGTTGCTTATATACTGAACATTACTGCAGTGATGATTTAAGTAGGATAAAAAAATTATTTAACACACCTTTCCCTCAAAAAGTGCAGCATCGTATAATCTCTCTGAACATAGATTGTAAACCTTGTATTTTCCCTGCACATAAGTCCATCTCAAAGGTAAGAAACTACAACAATTGGTGGCGAAAATGATGAGTCAAAGCTCCCACAAGCATATGCAGAAAACAGTGACAGACCAGTATGAGAATTTATTTCAAACTACAATGCAGAAAGTTATTTTCAGCGGAGGCACAACTAAACCTAATCATTTGTTCATACTATAAAATACGTTTTGTTTCATTTGGTGGAGAAGTGCCCCTACTCCCAAGTTGTTAATCTGCCACTGGCAGGGGAAAATATATAGATGGCAACCAAATAAACCAACTAGGACCAAACATTTGACACTAGTATCCTAGGAAAGAAGCATTAAGCAAAAGACAAAAGTGTTCCTCATTATCCTCAATCTTCTTCAACTTCTATAGGTTTCTGTTACAGTCACTTGTGGCTCTCAACTTAAGAGAGTAGTGTAGTGAACTTTCATCCATTCTACATTCAAAATATATTATCGGTTTATTGGAGTGCAAGATACCAATATTTTAAGCAAGATATTTCAGAATTTGCAGCGGCAGAATATCAAAAAGTAATGTTAAATCTGTTAAAGAAGTTACCTTATGATGTGTTTCAAAAAAATTTAATCACTTCTTCCATGTGGTTCCTGTAGAATCCCTGCATCATGTTTATTGAAGTTTTACTTTAATTGACCAACAATTACAACTAGATAGAGTGAAATTGAACTGCAAATCAAATTTACCTCAACAAAACTAAAAAAAACCAGAGCTCTTATCACCAGCTGGAAAACCCATAGCAATGATATTCTCGGTAATATAAGTCATATCTAAATCAAATCCTCCTTCCTGAAGTCAAGTTGAGAAGCAAAATAAATAATATCGAGAGTTAAACACAGGTAGAACAAACTAAGATACGAGTATTAGAAGTCCTTGTGTCACAAATGTTCACCTGGTATCTTCGCTTATTTTGTGACACAATGTGGCGTGCCTTAACTTGTACAGCTTTAACTGCACCCATAGATGTATCTACTACTCCTTTAGTGAATGACTCAAACACGCTTGATTGTGCAGCTGCCGGGTTGCCTCCATTACTTACATCTGGTGCAGGACTTTTTGAAGGTGAACTTACTCCAAACCCACTCGTGAGACGTGAAAAAGCTGACTTGACAGCACTTTCATTCCTTGAGTTGTCATTAGCTGATGCTAAGGGTTGTGGAAGTTTTAGGCCTTTGGCCCAAGAAGATATGGCTGAAGTAGACAGAAAAGAGGATGAGTCACTTGCGGAACTAACTTTCTCTGGAACAGTGGAGATTGCAGGCTCAGCTCTTGAGGATTTACTAGGAGGAGCAATTGCTGAATCAGCTGAATCGGCTGAATCTGGGGCCATTCTGAAAAATCAAACAAAATTTATGAGAAGCATAATCAGAGAAGAACTAAAAAGTGATTGGCAATACAGAATTTCAAAATGAAGGAAAAGCCATTCAAACTGCATGAGCTTGGTGCACTATTGAAAGTCTTTTGATTAGAAGACTGGTAAGAATAGAGTGAAATGTGAAGCCAATGCCTCCCCAACCCCCCTTTTAACCCATAGCATCTTGCAAGTAAGCAAATAATTCTTAGACAAACTATGAATAGCATTAAATTTAATTATTCTAAAAAGCTATCCACTAGACAACTCCTACCAACTGGCCTTATGCCACACAATAGACATGAAAAAAGATACCGTTTTCCAAGTTCGACCCCCTCCCCCCGAAACAAAACCTCCATGCTCACTCAGCCAACCCCTCCCCAACTAACTGGGAAGCAGTGAAAACTGACATTACCGTCGAGGTGATGATAATTAGCCAATCTTTAAATAGAAAATGATTTTCAGGGATTCGGTTTAAAGAGTTTTGCAAGGCAGAGAAATATTGGCTGTTTAAGATAGAAGATATGCCATAAGAAACTTACCCATAGATTTATCCCGTCCCCTGTGTACACACAACTACTTAAGTCCAACAATTCTCTCACAAGTCTCCCCTTTGAGCAGAAAATGCCAAGAACCATTTACCACCAAAAGGAGTGCCTAATTCAGGGTTTCAAATCCTGATCCGTCCCAATCAGAGGGATAGGTGTTCTGAGAGTCCAGAAATCAAACAATTAACATTTATCTTTGCCTAACATACTATTAAGTGAACAGTGCACGAAAATTTATCAACTCTTATAAACCATAGGCAAAGCGGAAATTTATCTTTTCTTGTTACCAGAAGCTATGCTTGTTTACACCTAAGTCACAAGATGCGGGGAGCATGTGGATGTGATGTATGGTTGTGAGGGTTCGTCAAAAAGTGATAAATTTTATACTCCCTCCGTACCTATTTATCTGAAGCAGTATTTATCTGAAGCAGTTGCCAAAATTCATACATAAATTTATTGAATGAATCTAGACACTTTTTAATTCAAGATTAGTTGTTATTTAAATGTACCTAGACACTTAGACTTTTGGCAACTGCTTCAGATAAATAGGTACGGAGGGAGTAATTGATAACTAAGCTATTTGAATACGGATGTGTCACCTCATATAGAAGAATTTTGCGAGTTAGATTTAGACATGCTGCTTCACCGTGTCTCCATCCGGGGTTTACTTCATCCTATATTCCCTTCTACAATTATGGTGAAACATACCGTCTTAAATACACCTCCCTCATTTTATCCTTTACGCGTGACCAAAAGACCTAACTGCACGACAGTTAAAACCTCAAATCAACTAAACATGATTTCTGTTCCGACAATTATAAATGCTGTCGCTTGCTATTAGCATCTCTTCCATGCAATTTCTGCTTCTCGAATAAAGTTTTGTAAGTCCTTGAACTGCTTTCTACTAACTTCTTGCATGTATTAAATAATGTGCTCATGAATTAACAATAAAAGAAGGCAAACTCTATCTATATCTACAAATCTTTAGTAGTGGCGTATAGACATCGATAATCTACCCAAAATATGCAAGAGTTGGCTACGCCCTATCCCTAATAGTGTATATGTAAGCCTAACAAAACTTCCCAAATTATTCTATTTAGTTTCTCTAAAGAAAATACACAAAAATGAGCTAATGAACAATGTAAGCAAGAAAATGAAATAGAAAAACAGAATTGATCATTGTATATTGAATTGTCATTATCCAATAATAAGCTAATGACAATCACAAGTGCGCTTTTATTCGCTTGTATAAATAGTTTCTACACTATTTTTGGTTCATTGCCTAGAAGAGCTGCTTAATATGTACCCAATCAACGAATAGCTAATAAATTATTGATTTCAATGTTTCAGAATGGAAACTATTACGGATCCATTGATACCGACGGCGAGATCTATCAATAATGTGAACGTACATCAGAAAGAATTGACCAAATCGCGTAATGTAAATCAGAAAAAGCTTGGATTAACTCACGATTATTGAAAAATCCGAGGACAAAGAGTGCCGCGCTAAGTCAGGAGGTGGAACGGAATGCTTCTAATAGTGTCGAAATGCCGGAGATTTCCTTCGTTATTGTGCACATGAACATGTACATGAAAATGAACGGCCGGAGGTGGTAAAGGAAAATTCGACTCGGAAAATAAGCTGAATGATGGAGGAGACGGTGGCGGAGCTGATCAGCAGCCGTGCATCTGACGTTATTATTGGTGTCGTTTTGAGTCAGTACGGTGGACTTTGCGGCAAATAGATAATAACAGATCCCTATTTTCATTTTCTTTTAAGGGAATAGTGGAAATTACGTAGATTTTTTTCTTAAAAAACGTCCATATTTACATTTTTAATTTTTTAAAATTTTCGGTATTCGAAATTTACTTGACTTAATTTGAAATTGATTTGAATCGTATTCAGAAAGTCATTCGTTCGAATCGTGTCTGTCAGAAATCATTCTTATTCACGCTGCATTATTTACATCCTGTTTGGTTTAAGAGAAAATAAAGGGAAGAAAAAAGTTTTTGAAGGATTTAATTTTAAGTGTTTTTAAAATTTAAAAGGAAGGAAATGGAAGGAAACATGATAAACCAGATGATAAGACCGATACAATTTTAACAACTTGATTTTCTGTCAAAATAGATCAAAACGGAAAGAAACCATTATATTTTAGTATAATATCTTGTGATCTCTCATTCTCCTTTCGTTTAATGATAAGACCAGATATAATTTTAACAACCCGCTTTCCTTTCGAAATAGGCAAAACGGAAAGAAACCATTATATTGGAGTATAATATAATTCACGATCGCTTATTCTTGTTTTCTTTTCCTCAAATTCAATCCAAACACTATAAATAAATTTCAGCTTTTTATTACCTCTCATTTCTTTTTTATGTTATTCTATTCATTTTATTATCTACATATTTCCTTGGCCCAAACAGAGTTAAGTAGGGTGGATGGCTTCTCCGATCCACAAAATAATGTAAAGGAAAACATTTTCAAGCTATAGATGAGCCGACATATTTCCAAATCTTTTGGCCAAGAAAAATTAAATGAAACCAAACATTACAAAAAGCTCTTAACTAACCTTTAATATTCATCTTACAGATCTTCAACATGTGATATGAGACATTGGATCAGTAATAAGTGGTCTCTTTAAAACATGCAATGATGGCATATATGAGCCAAAGCCAGTGTCATTGAATGGTAACGCCAAAACATCTCCCCACAATAGGTTATTATCTCTAGAGAGCACATACAATAACCTCTTTTTATCGTAGGGAAATGTTATTTTTGGAGAAATAGCGTTGTCTCTTTAATTGTAAATTTCTGATATAACATTATTTTGATAATGAAATCACTTTGGCCGTGGATAGGATTGTGGAGTCTGCGCCACTCACTTTATTCACATCTTTTGTCTTGAAATCATGCAAAAATAAATAGAATCTTTTTATTTATTACTTTTCTTGAAAGAATTTTTGTATACTGATCAAATCATCAATGAAAATAATATTTAATGAATATATAAATAAAATTATTTTGAGGTATTGTGGAACAAATGAGGAATATGCATGTGACTTTAGTGCCATGTAGGATTTTTAGTCTTTTCGAGATAAAGTGAAACTTTGTGAAAAGGAAAAGCTATTGTATGTCTTTCTAATCTGCCAAAAATGCAAGGAAAAAAAGCTACTTCTGATCAGTCATTCATTTGTTGAGTAAAATACCTCACTCTCATAGCTTACTCTCTGTTATTGATGTATCAAAATTAACTTTGATCTTCCCACGTTCAGGCTTTGTCCAAGATACGGGCTATAAGGTTTGTTGACTTGAGCGTGAGGGGATCTTCCAGAGGCGAATCTCCGGGCCCTTTTACGTTTTTTTTTTTTTTTTTTTTGCAAGCTTGTTCTAAAGCTTGTCGGATCATGTTTGGAGGCTCAATTACCTCGATCATTCACCAACATCAACCCGGACGATTTCATACATCATGAATGGCATAACATTAAATTTCATATGATAGTGAGTTGTGATACCACATATAATGCCTAAAGTTTGGATATAATGACACTCTTGAGTCTTCATACTGAATTGATATTTCCTAATGTCAATCGTCATCTGAAGTTGTGGACAATTAACAAAATATAATGTATTAAACTTAACTTATTGTGTTTACGTGTCACATTATTAGTGATGAAAAATACGACAATACGACATTTTGGTCATTTATATTTTTTTATTGTCTCGTAAATATCTCTGATTTTATAATGACATTTTTGTTTTGTTAGTGTATATATTTTATTATATTACACTTTTCAACCCTTAATTAACTAGTCAAATGTTAAATGTCCTTAATTGTAATAAAATTCTATTTATAAGGAAAAGAAAAGATACATGTGCCTTTTTTTTTTTTTTTTTGGGAGAGGTAAATGTTACTTTTGAAAAAAAAAACGTAAATAAATAATATTTTTTTATATAACCACGTCTAATTTATTTTTATTATTATTTTTGACTGGATAACAACGTGTATTTAAGTGGAGTCATTCGTAACCTAGCTGCTTACAACCTAGTCGTATCGCCGCCGCTCTTTCACGGCGTAGCAAGCCGGTAAATTTGATTTCTGGTTCTTGACTGTGTTTTTGTTTCAATTTCTGCAAGTTCTGCTTTCGATCAGCAAGCAAAAGCTCACTACGTGTTGCCTCCGTTTCTCCTAACGAATTTTTCTCATGCAGTATCTGTGGTTGTGTTGTCTGTGATTTTAGCTGAAGTTTAAGCTATCCTTCTGATCTTTACTTCTTTTCATCGTTTTTCAAACTGTTCACTTCAATTTTGTTTAAATGTAATCTCTTTTAGCTATGGTCATCCAATGGGAAGGAGCACTGTACGCAGCGTTGATTGGAAATTGACTTCTTTCAAATTTCATATTTGAAGCTATTGCATTTCCATTTTTTAATTTTAAGGTTAAATCTGGAAGTGTGAATTGTGAAGTTTAGGAGAATGATATGAGGAGATTTTGATTGTGTTTTTAATGCTGCTATGATAATATTCATGAGTATTTGCTGTAGCTGATCGTACTCTTTCATGCCCCTGAAACTGGCGTTTCAAAAATTGATTCTTTCACCTCCCTTGCTTTTTAATTCTACTTAGCAGCCATGTGTCCATCTGCGATTCGGAATGATAATTATTAAAATTTCCTCTATTTTCTGCCTATCTGTCCTAATTGTGGAGGGAGATGGCCTTTTGGGAATACAAAAGGCATGGGCATTGCATGATGTGCACAATATTCAAGGTTCCTGCTGTTTTTGTTGATTGATGAAAATTGTATTTATCTGTTTTTGTTCTATGGTTGGTGTGAAGAAAGAGCATGATGTTTGCTGGGAAGCTGCTAGAGTCTGTCTTTCTTTTTCGTATGCTGCTTATACAATTGGCTTCAAATGAATTTCCGGGTCATACTTATTTTGATCATATTGTTTATATATTTGGATTTCAGCTTGCAAACACGACTTGAGAAATAGTTTGCTTGAAAGTGAGACTTTAGGGATGTTTTTGTGGTCTCTTATCTAGTTTGGTTCCTTCAATACTGTTCACTGCATACATTTGTATTGGGTCATAAATATATGTTTCATTGATGTATATTGCAGGAGCAGTGAATTGATTTAAGAGTACAATGAGGTTGGAAAAGTGCTGGTTTTGTTCTTCTACTATATATCCAGGTCATGGTATACAGTTTGTGAGAAACGATGCAAAGGTAGAGCCCCTCTCTTTCTGTGCCCTTGTAATCTCTTTTAAATCTGATTTCAGGATGATAATTTCCTCATGCATTATATGTCGTAGCTCGCCCCTTGATAATTGTCTGAAGATGAACCTGAATGATTATATTGTTTTAGAGTTTGATTCGACATCTAGCAACCTAACTCTACTGGAATCTAGCTTATATTTCACTTGAAATATTAACTCTAGAATAGTACTATAAAAAAAAACTAACTGTGGGGATCTTGGTGGGTGAAGTAGAGCAGACCACTGCAGTTACAATTATAGAAAGTCATGTCATTGAGAACAGAAAGTGAAGACATGTCAAGAATTAGAATTGTTTACATCACGAGGAAGAAACACGAAGAATTTTGACCCTCGTAATATCCTGAATGTAAACATGTTACATCTTTAAGACTTTATGGGACATGAGTTTTACTGTTTTATAAATAATGAGATGGAGGTTCTAGGTGAAGTTTTAAAATGGCCAATACTTTGTGGTATCCCTGCGTTCCAAACATTGAACTATTGTAAATCATTTTTTGAATGAGTTCAATTATAAAATCACTTAACTGCTGAATATTTACAGCTGTGCATCAAATTTTTTGAACTTGGTAGACTGGATGTGTGCTGTAATATGCTTTCAATGACAGTTAATATCTCATTTTTAGACTAGTATCTATCGTAGGTGTCCTTAAGGCTTAATCCGAAAAACTGTTATTCCTTTAATCTCAATGTTTGAGCTTTTCTGTATGCATTATATGACGCATTGTGGAAAGCATTACATCTGGTTATAAACTACATGCAGATATTCCGGTTTTGTAGATCAAAATGTCACAAAAACTTCAAGATGAAGAGGAATCCTCGCAAGGTCAAATGGACAAAGGCATATAGGCGCTTACATGGAAAGGACATGACACAGGTAAACATATTTCTAGCTTTCGATTATGATTGTTTCTAACTTCTGTCTTTTCCTATGGTCCATTAGTTAAACATTTTGAGTCCCTAGTCTTATGTTTCTTCACTTCCCGGTTTTATGCAACGATTTGCAGGATTCTACATTTGAATTTGAAAGGAAACGAAATAGGCCAGAGAGATATGACAGGAATCTGACAGAGGAAACTCTCAAAGCGATTAAGAAGATTGATAAAGTTAGAGTTGAAAGAGAAGAGAGACACCATATTAAGAGGTTCCTTTTCTTCTCCTTCTCTTTTATTGCCATGTACTATCTATATGTGTTTTGGATGGGATAAAGACACTTTTAGTCCCTTTTGTTTCACGGTATTTTCATTTTTATCCTGAAGGTTTTATCTTGGCACTTTTACCCCTCATCTATGCGTTTTTTACGTTACATGTTCCAACCAATGAAAACTTGACATGCGACAAAATTGGACTGAAAATGTAAAAAAAAAAAAAAGAGCATAGACAACAGGTAAAAGTGTTGAGCTAAAACACAGGCAATATAAATGTGAAAATCGTGCAACAAAAAGGATCAAAAGTGCCTTCCAAGTTCCACTTCCATCCCCATTTTGGAATTTGGATTGAGAAATTGTATGGTACAGTACAACCGTCTAGTGGATGCGACATGTCCATCCAATTTTATTCTCTTTCACACATACACACTCCTACTATGTTTGATGCATCCATTTTGTGCCACGAGATT
The DNA here is from genome assembly GCA_026214975.1 of Gentiana macrophylla. Classification (NCBI taxonomy): domain Eukaryota; kingdom Viridiplantae; phylum Streptophyta; class Magnoliopsida; order Gentianales; family Gentianaceae; genus Gentiana; species Gentiana macrophylla. The sequence goes on along the minus strand of CM047817.1, from coordinate 15,912,974 downwards.
TTTAGGTGCCACCGCATATGTGTGTAGCAATCTGTTCCACACATAATGTAAAGTGTTAGAATTGCTTCACACGTGGAGTTATCACCCAAAAACCTCCCGTTGATACCACATTCCAACAACGGTTGTATACATTGATCGTATCTTACAAATATTCATTTTGGATTTGTCTATTTTTCTAATATATTGCGTGCTGGAAAACATAAACAGAATGAAGGGCAATAAGAATGAGAAGATTAGAAGGGACCTGCAGTTGTTGAACGAGAACATCTCCTTGGTGAAGGCTCCATCTGGTATCAACACGAACGAGGCAAAGGACAAGATCAAAGTCCTAGTATCCCCACCGCAAACAGAAGACAACAATCGTATGGAAGAGTAAAAACATTGATTCATGTCGTTGTGACCATCTGGTTGTCGTCTCTATTGTTCTTCTTCCCAAAGTTGTTTCGGGACTTCGGTTTTTTAGCAGTAATACTTGACATGAGTCCCAGTTGGATGAGTTTTTGACCTTTTAGTTATTTTGGCTTTTAATTGTTTCTGTGTTTTGTAATTGCGAGGCGATCTGGGGTTTATTTGTCTTTGACATGATTCATACTTGAGAAAGGTTATATGTATTGTTTTTTGCTCTCTTCCTATTAGGTTTCAATCACAAAAAAATGAAAGGTTATATGTATTATCTCTTCCTATTATATGTGAGGGCCAAGTCACAACTTTTCAGTAAAAATGAGGATCATTTTCGCTATTAGCTCTCTGAGTTTTACTCTCCCAAAGAACATGAGTTTTATCTCTTGCTTGTTTTTTTTTTTAACTAAAAGATCAAAAGGTTTGTTCAAAAATTCATCTGTATATATTGGTTCCAATACATTGTGTTATTTTGAATCAAATATATAAATATGATTCCTACATTTCTATATCTAGAGGATCTTTGTGATCATATAAACTTTCCAACAACAAAACACGCAATGTTTCTATATTGAAATAATGGTTGATATGACAAAATTATCCCTCCATTTCCGTAGCTCGCTTTATTTGCAGTGCGGCTCTTACAACGTTTCCTCTTGTAATTAGTCCAACCTTAACCAACAATAACGAAAATCAAACAATCAGCAAAAGCGGGAAATTCTACTGCAGAGAGTCTTCGTTACACCACTCTTACATGTGTGATAAGCGTATTATACTGCAGAGAGTCTTCCTTACGCTGCGTATAAGGCAAAGGCGATGTTTTCTTTTACATGTGACACACATGTAACAGTCTAGACCAATGAAGACTTTCTGCAATAGAATTTTTCGATTACAATGATGGAATGAAACTAGGAAACCTAGAATTGACTTACCAGCTTACCCTCACCATCCACAACCGGAAGACGACGATATTTCGTTTTTAGAAGCAACCTGATGTTCAAGAATGGAACATGAAATGTGAATAATACACCAAGTTTCACTTCATTTAAACGTAAAAAAAAAAGGGTCTAAAATATCCTTTGATTACCATTACTGCAATAGTGTTAAAGTAACGAGCAATGGATGGATGAAATATCAAACAATAAAAGCTCACTTCGTATTCTAAAATGACTAAGAATATACTAAATAGGCTTTATATTAGGGGACGGATGTAATTTTCAGAGTAACCGAACCTTGCAGCATCCTCAAGATTGGTAGATTCACGAACCACCAGAGGAACTGGTGTCATTACATCACCAACTACTTGACCATTGGTTTTGCTGATCAACTTTTGCATCTCACTGAAAGTCTGTCACCATAAAAACATCATTGAGGATGTCACAAATCCATTTTTAACTCATAGAAGTCACCATCAGATTGACACTACAAGCGTCACCACACGACGTAGTAGATGATGTAACAAAATGGCATTAAGTTGCGGTCTGACTGTCATGTCATATCGTGGCACTTGTAATGTCAAACTGGTCTAGAGCTAAATTACCCCAAAGGGATTGATTAAATCATATTAACTCAAATTCGGTTAGAGGCGTAATCGTTGTTTATTTTTCACAGCATAATGTCCATTCGCATTCAAGTCTACTGGTTGATTGCTAGGAAAGTAGGAATCTAAAAGCTAAAAACAAAGGGGATAGGAACAAAGAGAGCATTACGTACTTTCCAATTGCTGTCAACTTCTGGAAATATAAAAGCATCGGTTCTAGCAGGACCTAATTCAATAACAGTAGATCATTCCAAACGATACCATATAGATTGAATATATGCAAAATGTAAAGAAAATAGAACATATGCATAAAATGTCAAAAGAAATGCACAACAGAGAAGTAATAATATTTAAAAGTATTATCTTTGAGACACGAGCATCGTTTTCTTTTAATCAATGAGACTGAGACGGAGACAGAGCATTTATGGCTGCATCTATGCTATATTGAGACAATACCCTATTTTATCAACAGTTAATGGGCAAGAAACTGATACATACCCCATTATAATAACAAAATGGCAAGGTGAGCACCTGGTGATTTGGGGGGTAAGGGGTTGAGGTTGCAGAATTTTTAGAAGTTCAGATGAAACTATCTAGTTGCTAGACTGTTATTGACCTTTTAGTGAATAAGTTTACCTGATATAGAATCCAACGCTAACAGATCGTAATCTGAAACAACGCCAACCTACAGCAAGTCAGAAAATTGTAAATCCTTTTCACGTTTTGAAGCATCCCTTGAATCATTTACCGCAAAAACAGAGAGCAAACTTGAAAATTCGTAAGATGATTTGATTTAAACAAGAGAAGTGCGTTTTGCGAAATTGGGAGCCAATTCAATAAGTACTAAACAAATCTTGAAGTCAATAATTTAAGCAAGAATACACTTTGCTACACATTATCTATGCAGTTTACGTATCCAAGCCAACATTCCAAGATATCTCCAGTGAGAGAACAGTACACGGATAAAGAGGAACTCCTCGGAAAGGATCCGCTTTTTGCAATGTACAAGCAACTCCATTAGACAATTTTTTATTTATAATTAAGCTCACCTGTTCTCAAGCTTTTTAGGCAACTAAGTACAAGCAGCACTCAAGAATGACCAAACCCCAATCACAAATTCTGAGCAACTAACATTAATGGACATGGTATTCACGTCTTGGAGCTGCAATCCAGTTGCCACCAAGATCATACGATAATATAATGACTCCAACGCTATAATAACATATATTGACGTACCAATTTCCAGTTATCATCAACCACTGGGAAACCCGTGATTCGGTATTCAACAAGACCTTCCAGTGCTGGAAAAAAGTCAGTTTATTTACACATCAAGTGAAAGGCACAATCACAATACCACTGGAATTTTAAGTTATCAGATATACCTTCGTCAATAGTTGTCGTAGGATTTACCACATGTAGCTCCTCCTTTCTAGTCATAAACTCACCAACAGTATACACCACATCTCTTGGCTGCAAAGCAGTAGAACAAAAAAGATTGCAAACTAATCAATATTATCTGATATTTATATACAGTTAGAATTTCAACAATCAATCAAATTACAAACAAAATCTTCAAGCCGTTCTAAAACTAAAGATGAAAGTGATCTCTAAATGATGCCAATTACTATGAGAAAAACTGTGGTAAAGAAAATGCAGTTCTAATCTTTCTAAATGATTAATCAATCATCTGAAATATTTTAATAATTTTGAGAAATTTAGATATCTACACCCGCCTAGCTCCCACTACTAAGGTTCTAACGCTGAATTTCAAGCACCGCTTATGATGATCTCTGTTCATTAAAATTAAAAATGATTTTACAAGAATACTTATTATGGATAAGAAAAGGTGGATATGATGCAGAAAAATATAATTCACCAAAAAATTCAGCAGAAAAACACTCACTGAGCAAGTGAAATTGGAAGTAAGGATGATTCATATCGGTTTTTTAGCAAGGTACGTGATGTATCGTCAAATATTCAATATGATTCCACAAGATCTAGTTTCGTTCAAGTAACGGATTCTAGCCAACTGAAAGGATCTTCTGATCAATCCAGAGATTATTTGGATTCCATTAGTAATGAGGATTCAGAATAGAATATCACACTCAAAGAGAGATTCAACAACTAAAAGAAGGATCGATTCTTTGGGATCCTTCCTTTCTTCAAACGTCCTTTTAAGCAGGCAATTTAACAATATATGCATATCTTATGAATTTACAACTACACGACAATTGTTATGAAATTCGAAGTAGCTAAAAAACGCAAAGGATAAAGGAAAAAAACGTACTGGTGCAGAATTAGTGTTGGAAGCGCTTCCAGCCGCGACTATGAATGCTTTGCCGGAGCATAGGGAACGAATTACGGAGGGAAAATAGTTACTGGACTTGGCGCCACTGCGGTAAGACAGCTGGTGGGGAAAGATGGAGGTGGTTATCGGACTGGTGCGGAGGAGAGACGACAGAGGTAAGACATCTAGAGAACAGATTGAGCTCATGTTTCTTCTGCGTAAAGCTGTTCTGAAGAAGAATTGGTTGAGAGGCGGCGGCGTGCGGCGGCGAATAGTTACTAAGCGCGGAGGAGGCTTCGACGTAAAAGAAATGCGCCGAGATGTTTCTCGGCCGAAGCTCCCAGTTCCGGCGAGGAGATATTAGTGTGGAAGGGAAAGAAATTTTTTTCTCAATAATAAAATTGACCCTTCAAAAAAAATAATAATAAAATTGAATTTCCTCAACTACCCATTTCAAAAGGCTGAGTCTCAATCATGTCCCTAGAGATTTGATGGTGGTATAAATCGAATGTTATGTTTTATTAATTCAATTTATAAAAATCGCATGCATATATATTTTTTTTTGAGAGAAGTCGCTGTTGGATATGCAGAAACCTAAATTCGGATCCGATTCATAATTGGATCGTCAGATCTGATTCACAGCACTGATCGAGACACTCAATCTTGCACAGCGGAAACTACGAATTAATTCGCATGTGATTTTACCACGATTCGATTCGCATAAATAATTAATACGACTATAAGAAAGTTGATGATTTACCTTATTAAAGAGGAATAGTAAATCGACAGTGGAGAAGCCGCAGTCTTCCGGATTGTGGACGACTAGTGGACGTCGATTCTCTGCCATGAGCCTCCTCGAATATACACGAGGAAAAACCCCTGCGTTTTCCTTCTGCCGAGTGACTAAAAGAAACTATTTTTTCCTCCTTTATTTTGCGATGTGGCGCAAATTGTTGTGTGAAATTGTGTTGGGAGGAACTCTCTTTATATATGAAAATAACTAGCTAAAAGAGTTATCATTTTCACACCACAATTACCTATTCCCGCAAGGAAAAGATATTTACCAAAAGATAAGAGATAATTACCAAAAAATCAATCTCTTATTTTTCCATTAATTATCCAACAAATAGACAATTAATTAATTACACATGTGACATAATTTAGGAAAATTTCTTTTCATAATTTATCCACAATGTGTGGCGCCATATTCATCATTAAATTAATAGAAAACGTCTTTTATATTTTACATATTATTTACCAAATAAATAATATTTGCATATTCATTAAATAGATCAACTATTTAATTTATTCTCGATGTTCCAAGCGAACGAAAACACTCGCGTGTTAGGAGTCAACCCGGGGACCATGGACTTATAACCAGTAGCTACAATAAATTGAATAAAATATTCATCGAACATAATATTTCTACTCAACTTATTATTTCCGGAATTACGCCACCATAAATCCGAAATTGAACTCTATCGATTATAGATATAACTTATTCTCAGAAAGTCAAGTCAATAAGTGTCCATTGATATAATCATTACATATAGACTAACCCTCCATAGACTATCAATAACGAAGCGGGATTATTTCCGTAAACCTTCTTCATTAGATCTTATACTTATTTACCATTAACCCACTAGTGATCAATTAGTTCATAACCAATACAAACTCGACTGATCGATCAATTTCTAGGATCAACAAATAAAGGGATTGTCTTTCTACTTTCCAGGAAGGAATGTATTCAATATCTGTGAGACACACACTACTCACTCATCCCAGAATAGTGCCAACGTGAAAGTGATTCGGACCGCGCCTCTTAGCGATACTTAACGAACACATCAAACCCTATCCTGAAACAAGTAGGAGTATGCAATCACTTCAGGATTAAGGTTATCCATATATGATCATCTTGTGATTTAATAAGATTTCTCAATCACGGAATTATATGAGATACTCAGATTAAATCGGTCCAGTCCTATACGACTCTCATCATATTTAAATGCCCCACTTAGACAACTAATGTCGACGGTCCGGATAAGACGGTCACACCATAAAGTGTTATGGGCGCATTAATGGTGGTTTAATCAATAGACCTCATACTTTGATTAAGTTCACCACGGACTAACATTTCAAGTGTATCACCATAAACTTAATCCTCGCGTGCGACACACACTAAGTTATATGGCTACATGTTAGGAACATTTTATTATGTTTTGATGATGGCCATACTAGATGTTATAGCAAGCCTGAAATAAGTTAGAATTCTTTGTATAAGTCTTTACTTAGAGTCTGACATGTTGTATAAGTTGAGTCAGACAAGTATTGTACTAGTTGGTATGACGGCAAAGTAAAACAGACATTCGGCAGAGTGAAGCTAGCCAAGCACCAGCAGATAAGCAATGAAGACATTATGGTCTGACTTATAACCAAGGAAGTCTGTGATGACCTTGGATAAGTCTAAGTCATGTTTCAAGTAATGAAGCTCAATGTTTAAATATGGTGTACACTGATCTCACTCAAAACAAGGATCAATGAAGTACAAGGATTCTCCTCTGAACTTAAAGAATGAAGGAAACAGTGAATCAGCAAAGTGAACTGACTTTCAGCTGAGTGAAGACAAAGCAGTAAAAGAAGATCTAAGCGGCAAAGTCAGGTGGGTCACTTGACCGTTCAGACAACGGCTGAGTAAACCTTACTCGATCAGATTATTGAAAATTTGAAATACGAAGAAGATACAGAAGATCAAGCATTAAATGCACAATCAATAAATGATCAATCAAGGACAGATTTTATGGTAAACGTTTGAAGAAAAATCCGATCACTAAAATCAAGGAGAATGCAATTAAGGGGGAATCAAGAATAAAATCAAGGATTATTCCCCTCAGTAATCCGATCACTAAAATCAAGGAGAATGCAATTAAGCGAATTCCTCCAATCATCACAGGAGAAGAGTGGATTAAGGGATTACACCACCCTGAACCACTATAAGCCTTGTGTCAATTTACTTTCGCAAATTACCTTACGCATTCATTTAATTGCTTATACTATATCATATATCTATTGATTCTTTGAAACTACTTTGAAATAAGTTAGTAAGAAGGGACTTATCCATTTGCCCAAAAGCTTTTAAATACAAGAAAAGTTTTGAAACTCCACTATAGTCATTCACCCCTCTCGACTATAGTTTTACCTTCTCTGGGACCAACAATTGGTATCGGAGCGGTGTTCCTAAATGTGAACTGCTCGAGATCTAATTTACAGTAACAAGGAGATCACATATTTTCAAAGTAGTTTTCAAATCTGTGCTTTCTAGATATACACATATATATCTCTTATTTGTACTTATGGATTTCTCAAACTTTATGTCAAAAGTACCTGTTTTTAATATTAACAATTTTGATGAATATAAAATAAGAATGTTGTCCCATCTTGCAGCAACTCATGAGGAAATGTTGGATGTAATTAATGATGGCCCAATCATGATCATGACTGTGATAACCACAGGAGCAGATCAAGGAAAAGAATTGGATAAACCCAAGAAAGATTGGATCAAGGATGACAGGAGAAGAGAAAATCTTGACTTTGTTGTAAAAGATATGATCTTGAAGACCCTAGATAGCAACATGTTCATGAGAATCAAGGATTGGAAAACAGCTAAAGAAGAAACATGTTTGTTTGTCAAAAATAAGCAATCAACCAGCTGGATTTGGCATAGAAGATTAAACCATCTGAATTTCAAGACCATCAACACATTTTCAAAGAACAAGTTAGTTGAAGGCTTGCCTGAGATTACATTCAAGAAAGAAACTCTCTGTGATGCATGTCAGAAAGGGAAACAAATCAAAAGTTCATTTAAGTCAAAGCTCTATCAATCTACAACAAGAATTCTGCATCTGTTACATATGGACCTGTTTGGACCAGTCACACCAGTAAGTGTAAGTGGAAAGAAATTCACCTGGACCATATTCATGAACAAGAAGAAATAGACACTCAAGAAGATGCCAGATTTACTAAGAAGAATTCAAAATGAGAAAGAACTAAAGATTATCAAGATCAGATCAGATAGAGGCACAGAGTTTCTAAATGAAGTGATCAGAACTTATTGTGAATAAAATGGAGTATTACACCAATTATTTGCAGCAGAAACTCCACAACAAAATGGTGTAGCAGAAAGAAGAAACAGAACTCTCAAAGAAGCAGTCAGAACAATGATTGCAAAAGCATGCTTACCAAAGAGATTTTGGGCTGAAGCAGCAAACACAGCATGCTATACTCAAAACAGATCAATCATCAACAAACATCATGGAATGACTCCATATGAGATATGGAATGGAAGAAAACCTAACATTTCACATTTACACATGTTTGGATCTAAATGTTTTGTTTTGAACAGAATCGATTACACACTTTTGATGAAAAAGTCGATGAAGCAATCTTTATGGGATACTCGGACACCAAAGAAGGCATTGAGTTCTCAACAAAAAAGAACATTAGTGATTGAAGAATCAATACATGTAGTATTTGATGAACCAAACACAAATGGTGAAAATCTACAAGATCAAGAAGAAAAAGCAACACAAAGGGAAGTATATACAAATACAACCATACCAAATACCATTCTGAATCATCACTTTGAAAATCAAAATGAGCAACATGTCAACACAATGTAAGAAGCACGAACTTGAAGCTCATGCGAACCTCGAAGTTGCGAAGCACCAAATGAAGAACAACTTCAACTCGACCTAATTTGGCTAAGAGATCATCCTGAAGAACAAGTCATTGGAAATATTCACACAGGATTTAGAACCAGAAGACAACTGGAGCATATGCTAACATGTTTTCTATCACAAGTGAAACCCAAGACAATAGATGATGCAATCCAAGATGCAAATTGGATTACAGTCATGCAAGAAGAACTAAATGAATTTGAAAGAAATGAAGTCTGGGAACTTGTTGACAGACTAGACACAGCCAACATCATTGGAACAAAGTGGGTATTCAGAAACAAGATGGATGAGCAAGGAACAGTTGTCAGAAACAAAGCAAGGCTAGTTGCAAAAGGCTACTCTCAAGCAGAAGGAATAGATTATGATGAAACATTTGCACCAGTAGCAAGACTGGAGGCAATCAGACTCTTTCTAGCTTTTGCTGCACACAAAGACTTCAAAGTCTATCAAATGAATGTCAAGAGTGCATTTCTGAATGGGCTTTTGGAAGAAGAAGTATATGTGGAACAACCTCATGGTTTTCAACTCAAAGGAAAAGAAGACAAAGTATTCAAGCTTAAGAAAGCTCTTTATGGACTCAAACAGGCACCTAGAGCTTGGTATGAAACACTATCACAATTTCTGATCAAGAATGGATTCAACAAGGAAACTATAGATAAAACCCTGTTCAAATTAGAAGAAGGAACAAGCACATTGCTAGTATAAATCTATGTTGATGACATCATCTTTGGATCAGAGGATGAAAGGCTGTGTGAGAAATTTGCAAACCTGATGAAGAGCAAATTCCAGATGAGCAGGATGAGAGAATTAAATTACTTTCTTGGTCTTCAAGTAAAGCAAATGAAGGATGGTATCTTCATTAGTCCTGCCAAATATACAAAAGACTTAATACATAAGTATGGTATGTATACAAGTGGCACAGCAGATACACCAATGTGTGCAAGAGTCACTCTTGGAAAAGATGAAGTTGGAAAAGATGTTGATCAGAAAATGTATAGAGGAATCATTGGATCCCTACTCTATCTAACTGCAAGCAGACCTGATATAGCATTTGCAGTAGGAGTATGTGCAAGATTTCAAGCTCAACCAAAAGAATCACATCTTCTAGCAGCCAAAAGAATAATCAAATACCTGAAGAACACCATCAATGTTGGAATTTGGTATCCAAAAGATGGAGGACTCAAGTTGATATCATATTCGGACTATGATTATCTTTGGATGTAAGATAGATAGAAAAAACACTTTGGGAACATGCCGATGCTGGGCACCGCACTAGTCTCTTGGTTCAAGATAAAAGCAAAACTCCATATCTACATCAACAAATTGAAGGTAATATATAGCAGCAGGCAGTTGTTGTGCACAAGTACTTTGGATCAGACAACAACTAAGGGATTATAGAGTGGAAGAAAAGACTATCACAATCATGTGTGACAACACAAGTGCCATATCTATCACTGAAAATCCAGTGTTGCATTCAAGAACAAAGCACATTGATGTGAGACATCATTTTATCAGAGATCATGTTGAAAAATGAGATGTCATCCTAAAATACATTCCCACTGAAGATCAATTGGCTGACATTTTCACTAAACCACTCAGTCATGAAAGATTTAGCATGTTAAGAACTGAGTTAGGAATGATTGAAATTGACTAAGTACCAAAGAGCGACTAAGCGAGTAATCATGTAAGTGATCACGTCATTGCTTAAACCATTGCCATTACGGGAGATGTAGTAAGTAAGGCATCGTACTCGGCGGTTAACTTCACCGATTGTTAGGAATGGTATAATACAAAGACTCAAGAAAAAGATTCACTTCACCGGCTAATCGACCAAAGAAAGGCACTCCACCGAAATAAAGATTGGAGTCATGGGTAAATTATAGTGTGAACAAAATCAACTTTTATACACGTGGAGAATAAAGAAGTTATGGAGGATTATACTATAAAAGATTACACACGTGGAGATCAATTAACAATCATGGAGGTAACCATATTATTTTTCGAATTACAAACGCCTCGATTCCCGGGATCTATCATTACATACCTCAATCCACTCCCCACTAAACTCGAATATCGGGAATCATATACACAAAATCACGCCATTATGTCATAAAATCCTTCCATATTCAAACCACGTTCACACCACCCAAATCATCCTATATAAACGATACTTAGAAGTTTTTTCAGAAACCTTTACACCTCATTGCAAATTATAAACCCGATTTCTCACTGCAAATTCAAAGCTTTTCCAAAACCTAAAATTCCCACTCAAATAATGGCGTCATCCTCCTCAAACACCCAAGCTGGGTATGAAAATTCGATTGCTACTGGATCATTCTTTCGAAGAACACTACTTAAAACTATGCGTAAATGATGAGAAAGCAAAACTTTTGGCTGCTGGATGCAAACGCCTAAGATTATCAACGTTTTCAAATCCTCCAATAACCGAAATCTGTTATGAAAATCTAATCTCCTTCTGGAAAACTGCAAAATATGTTTCTGGGCTCCTTGTAGAACAAGGTGATGAATGGGAGGAAGACAAGATTGTTGCATCTGTTAACGGCACAGAAGTGGTCATCACAGCAAAGGTAATTCGTACTCACCTTAAACTTTCAAATAAGGGTCAAGCAAAAGTGACATTGGTACCACAAGACTTGGATGATTTCTGGACAACAATCGCCAAAACTGAAAATCTAGGATCTAAGAAGGTCAATTGCCTTAGATCTGCATTAAAGAAACCATTCAGTGAGTTTAGTGCCCTAATTGGAAAAAACATTGAAGGAAAGTTAGGAGCAAATAATGCAATGACAGAAGTCAGAATGCGGCTGATGGGAATCCTCTACAACCGTCTACAGTTCAACTGGGCAAAATACTTCTTTTTGAGAATCAAGGAACAAATCCTAAGTGAAGCAAATGTGGCCAAAAAGGGCATAGCAGAAGGAAAGAAGAAGAAAGGCCAATTTTGGGTGAAAAAGTCATATGGGATTCAATTACACTACTTGATGCAATGTCTCCAAATTCCTGTTGTACAACTTCACAAACTCCATGAATCCAAAGTCATGCTCACCTATGTTAAACATCAGAAGAAAGCAGAAGAAGGGAAGAGAAAGAAGCCTACAAAACACACTACCATCCAAAGAAAGAAACAAAAGGTCCAACGTAATCTGGACAAGACAGACTTTGGAAAATTAATTAATGAAGAAGAGGAATCTGGACAAGAGGAATCTGATGTTGAGGTAGAACACCAAGACCAAGAAGAAGAAAATGAAAGTGAGGATGCACAACCTCAAAATGAAGAAGCTACAGGAAACACTGGAGATGATGAAGAAACTCCAGAAGAACCTGCACAAATGTCTGCAAATGATATTGATGATCGAATTGCAGAATATCTTGAATGGAAGGAAGGGGATTCCAGAAACCAGCTTCAAGACTTAGAACGCATGCTTAGTGATGAGGCTTGGTTCTTTAATTTTCTTGGGATCACAACTCTGGTTGGTGTACTTGATGAATCACCGCTCTAGGACATGGTTGATGCAATAAGGCAAAGTCGTTTTCCTCCTCCGACAAAGAGAGTGATGAATCAGCTGATGACGACGATCACCATGATGATGATGATGATGATGGGAATGATCCAAAAGATCCAATTGATGACAATGTTCTATTAAACACATTCCTACATCCACAAGGGTCAGCCAAGAAAACTCCAGCAGATAAAGCACCTTCGCCACCACACATATCTGTTGATCCTACAGCACAACCACAGTTGTGTTGAACACTGGCTCAGCTGCTGCCACTGCAGTCAAGGAAATCCCCAGCACAGAGCAAGGGGGAATAGCAGCCAGAACCACACCAGCATACTCATCCACCCAAATACTTGAAAATTTGAAAGTCAATGAAGATGTTACTCAACATCAAGACAAAGGACAGCAAACAGATCCGGAACCACCTGACATCCGGCACAAACTCTCTCAGCTGGCCACTGGCATCTCAAATGAGACTTTTGAAAAAGCTACAGATCTGCTGGCTGAAGAATTAGAACAGCAAGCCATGCAACTCAGATCCATGACTTCAGCATTCAATGATAAAAGTTACTCTATTGAGCAAAAGTTCCAGGCCATTGCAGAGTACATTGATGCACAGAATGTTGTTGTCCAACAACAAGGAAATCTGATGAGACAGCTCACCATCAATATTACCAACAACCTTGCAGGTCTCAGACAACACATTTCCCAAGAAAATGATTCAATGGCATTGGCATTCGGCACCATTTCGCGAGTTGTCACCGAAACGGATGATCATGACAACAAATTTACATCCATTGAGTCGAAATTGGACTCTCGATTGGAACAACAGAGGCTACAAACAACATCTTACTCCAAAGAAAGCGGAGGATGATCTTTGCCAAAAAGGAGGAAAGTAAAGATAAGCCTGAAGGTTCAACGATCGGACCCCAAACTTCACTCAAGAACAAATGAGGTAAGGGATAGAGAAATCGGGATCGAAAAATGAGGCGTAAGAAGCGACAAGGAGGGCTAAAGAAGAAAGAGAAAAGGCCCTAAATGAACCTTGCATTGGATTTCCTCATCTTTTTCAAAGAAGGGATGATGATAGAGATAAATCAGCTGGACAGCAAAGACCTGGATCTAGTCAACAAAGAAGGTCAGTAAAAGATCATAGATCTAGCACTAGCAGAGAGAAAAGAAGCTTTCCAACTCACAGAAACAGGCAAGAATATGAAGCTGAAATCCTAGATCATGTGAGAGAATTTTTCAGAGTCCATGAAGGACTATATCCAAATCAAACACAAGATGAAGCTTGGGCAGACTGGCTAAGGTACCAGGATGAACAGAGGAGAGTTGACATGGCCAAAATATACAATGACATGAAAAGACAACATGGCTCTCTCCAGACAAGTGGTGGAACCAGCAGACCAAGTTCAGCCATACCACTGTCTGCAAAAGGACCAGAAGACTTGCCAACTGACTGTCACGGATTTTATGTAATGAAAACAAACAAGTAATAATATTTATAAATCCGATATACCTCAAGTGCAAGGATCGTAATAAAGAGGTTGATACCGGGTCGATCTTACGGGGAACTAACGATTGGTAGTCCTAGTCTTTGTTTAACTAACTAACCTATGTCACGATTACTAGAACTAAACAGCAAATAAACTAAACAGGGAATAACTAAAACGAAAGATAACAATAAGTAAAACTGGACAGAAGATAAAATCCAAAGCCAGGAAAAGATGAATTTCAAACCAATTAAACTAAATCTAAACCTAATATGCAATAAAGATTAACTAAGCTAAACAATTCTAGTTCAAGGGAATTGATCAAGTTATAACGGACAAACGAGCAATTGATCCACCTATCCTATCAACATTCAATTCCAATTCAGATTATTTCGTGATTTCTAACCAAGTTGTGATTCATCTCATCTAAAGTACGAACCCTAATTTCTTAGGTAGTTCGTCTATAAACCTCTATCTTTCGATCTAAAGATTAACGCTTTTTCTAATCCAAAGGTGTAAACTTTAACGTTTCTAATCTAGAAATCTAACCTATTAACTCTCGTTATGTAGATCAAATAACTATTCCTTATCATGGTGATCTAACGTTTAGATGATTCTCATCAAATAAAACAATCAACAAAGCAACGATCTTTCGATATGAAATTGCATAAACAATGATAAACATGATAAAAGAAACAACTTATATTAAAAACTCACAAGATAATCAAGAACGGAACTGAATTGTTGAATCGGACGGCTTCACAACACTCGTTCAAAAGGCTTTAGCCTCTAAGCATCCTCTCGAAACTTGGAATTGATGAATAAAAGTGCATAAAAACTATCTAAACTAGCCTAGAATTTAGAGTGCATAAACTGAAGAAAAACAGAGTAAAAACGCAGCCTAAGCCGCCCCTAGGATTAGGGTTTTGAGTAATGTGTAATTGGTATCCTTAATGTGGAAAAACGCAGCTGTATTTATAGATGTCAAAGTCGGCCGTCTTGAGGCGGTGGAAGGACGCCCCCCCGTCCGGCTATCTCGGCGCTGCTCGAGGTACCTTGGACTTGCTTCAGACGCCCGTCCACTCAGCGTCCAAACTCTCTGAATCAACTTTTTCCTCCTGGACGCTCGTTCACTTGATCAAACGCCCGTCCATTCTGGACGCGAGTTCAAGCTTCTGGACGCCAGTCCAGGATCGACTTAATCTTGATTCCTTCATCTTTATCCTTTTTCATCAATCCAAATCATCATTATCTCTTCTATCATCAATGAAATTCGACTCTTATCTCTTTTGATCATCATTTGAGCATCAAACAGGTACCTATAACGCATCAAAACATCGCAAAACGTAATATCATCCAAATAATCATAAAATCACAATTAAAACACCAAAATTAACCTATTTTGCGAATAACTCATTTAAAAACCTCATTTACTCAATAATTCCATTAAACACTCATTTCTTATGCAAATTATACCAAATATGAGGGAAATTATCATAGAATATATCAATATAAAACGTACAAATTCACCCTTAACAACTCCCCCACACTTAGCTTTTGCTCGTCCCGACCAAAACAAAACGAAAATTAGGGCTCGAAACGTAAACAGACATCTCAGACAATATAGCATAGATCCAATAAATCAGAGGTTCACCACTGTGTGTGTGCAGAGCCATATAAAACTTCCACTAAATCCAAACTTGAGAAACTCAAAGCAAAACCAGCTAATACCCCCTCGTAGACTAGCAATAACCGACACTCATAAGATGTACCCTACAAACGTAAAATATCCCGAAAAGAATGATCGAATATATCTAGGGCCTTTCTGAGATACTCAGAGGATAATCCCTACAGCATATCTATCAGTTTCTACTGGGATAAGATAGACGATAACTTAGTCTTATATCCATTTCATAACAATTCTTTTATAAGTTGATCTAATTATTTCACTTTTAAACGCACATCAGAATGAGCTATTGCCCTGTCATAGCAGAATAGAATATTCGAGATATACCCTACCTTACTCAAATCATAAGGCAGCTTCTTCTGACTGTCGTGAGCTTTTGGTCATCATAGTGGTAGAGGACATACGTGGTATACCCTATCGCACTCAAATCATCGACCAGCTTTCTACACACCCAATTACTTCATATATAAACTCAACTTTTTCATTTGACAATAAGTCACGTGTTACTTATCACATTCAAACCTTAGATATTCACAGTATAACATACTTCGGATCTAAATACAAACTATCATAAATCTCAAGATATATACGTAGCACTAAGCACATGACTTATAAGAAAATCGAAAATCACTCAAATCGAAAGGGTATAACTTTATAAATTAGCTCATCGTTCACTATGGCTCGTGAAAAATAGATCCCAGGTGAAACAACTAACTTATCAAACATATGATATATAGCATCAATGACTATAAAAATAACGAACATTGAATTGAATTGCCTACTCGGGACAAAACAAAAACAAAAATGTCGAAAAAGTTCGAAAATTCTAGCTCATTTTTAGCTCATTTTGCATAGAAACATAACGAATTAAGCAAATGTGTAGATACATATCAAATCATTCCCCTCCCCCACACTTAAAGATTAACATGTCCTCATGTTGTGCAGAATGAAAGAAAAGATAAAAGACTTAGCTGATTTCAATCGATACTCGAATCGACGGTCAGGCCGGAGCCTACGTAGTGACAATTAAAACTCGTAACCATACGATGTCAAAGCGAACTCGACAATACCGCTAAAAATATACCTGCACTACTCGACAAACACGGAAAAAAAATCTTGGGGAAAACGGGGAAGTATACCAGAACGAAAAAAGATAGCAAGATCGAGTAATATCAAAAGATAAAACAGTCAATACATCCAAAATGCAAAACAGAGTATAGTCAAATGAAAGTACGGATGCCTTATGGCTTACATGATCCATCGGAAAGAATAAACAGTAGCTAAATGAAAAGTACAACGAATCACGTAAGAAATGTAGCAAAACAATACAACCATCGTATTCAAGACAAAACAAAAGCTAAAATAAGAAAAATAAGATCAGGTCTGGCCCGGCGCTGCAGAATCATCAGCCGGAGGTGCTCCACCCGCAGGAGCATCAAGCTCCTCCTCATCCGAAGAAGACTCAGACTCGTGCAGAACATCCGCAATGGCTTGCTCAATCTCGTCAGAATAGACATAATCGATGATGCTTGGATCGAAGACTCTGTCGTCCCTCGGCTTCCGGTCCTCACTGATGCACCGTAAAATAGTCAAGATGTTATTTTGAGAAGTCCGAATATCCTCCATCCAGTTCCGTACACTGTTGGCCATACTCAACCTCATCCAGACTGTGGGAGATAAAGTAGGAAGGGAGGATGCTGGAGGCGGTGCCGAAGATGAACCAGGCTCAAGTGGTGCCTCCATCTCAGAATGTCCCGAAGACTTACCCCTTTCTCTCTGTATAGGTCTCGGGTTCTTCGGTTTGTGATCCGATCCATACTCAGGCACACCGGCATCAATACACAAACTATGAATCAGGTGAGGGACAATCAAGCTACGCGTATAAACCTTCTGATTGATAGCTATCTCATCGTATAACGCTTGTCCCACATTCACATTCAAGCCAAAGGTCAAAGCATATAACATGCCTAGGTCACCGATATGAAAATGCGTCAGATTGTTCTTTGGCAACAACCGACTCTATATAAACCTACACTGGACTTTCCAATCCTCCGTCCAGGTAGTGGTGACCAACTCCTTCCGGTCTCCACCCGGTCTCAACGTCCATGCTACATTCGGGCAAACCTTCAACCGTAACTCCTCCAATGGATCTTGGCCCGCACTCTGCCTATGAACGATCTCCTCCTTATAGTCCCGACCCTCAAAAGATTCCAATTTATACTTCTGATTAATCACATCCGGCGTAAAAGGAACTTCCACCCCTCAAACCACAACTACTCCCGTTTCCAAATCCGTCTCCGAGCAATTTGCATAAAATTCCCGAACTAGGGAGTCGTTGACTGGGAGTACTCGGGATAGTCATCAAGGCATCCCATTTCCGGTCCTTTAACAACTTGATTTAACCCCGGATCTACCTTAGCCTCCATCGTAGCCCTCTCGATCAACATAGTCCTGTAGAAATAATGTTTGGTATAAGCGTCGTGGGCTCTAGGATTTACAAATCTACGAGGCATAGGCATAGGGGCTACGGTCTTCGCTCTCTTCCTAGGTTGCTCAACCCTAGGCACAGCCGGTTCCTCCTCCCGAGTAGCATCCACAGCTTCCTCAACCCTAGATGACCCTCCACCTCGGTGATCCCTAGGCATCCTTACCAATGGAATATCATCATCGCCTCGCACCCGAGGTAGGCTCATCCTCAAAGTTGCCCTAGTTTGTGTGGCCCTAGGAGGTTGCTCTCTAATGCTAACACCTCGATTGGGATCGATTAGGTTGGGATCAAACTCCTTACGCTTCTTGCCAGACTCCCTGGCCACACCCTTACCATAATGCTTTTGCACTCCCTTCTTATGGACCATGATGCAAGCCTAAACTAAACCAAAACAATCCCAAATCAACGCAAGTTACCCGTTTAACATCCAAATCGGGATTTCAAAATAACCAAACCACAAACCACAACCATCCATCATCACCAAACAAACCATTCATCATCCATCACATCACCAAAGCAACAACCCAGCAAGAAACAAGAAACAAAACAAGGAAAAAAACAAATAAGGTACAATTCACATAAAAGAGTCGAGCCGAAAATCGAACTCCAAAAAAACGTGAATTAATCCCAGAAAAGTTACTAGAAACTTACCAATGATGATGAGAAGATGATGATGATGCTAGAAAGGATCCCTAATAATGCAAATTCGAGCCCAAAATCGAATTTTTTCTTGGAAAAAGTCGGACCAATGAGGGCTCTGATTCGTCAAAATGGTTGTTGATTGAGGAAGAAGGCTTAGAAAAGTGAAAAGAGGGGATCAAAAGCGGTCTATAGCAACTTAAATCGCCCAATTTGGTGTAGTATTGAGGAATTGGGGTGAAGAGGAGGGCAAAAGTCGGTTTTTCGAGTTTGAATCTCTGAAAAAGTGAAGGTTCATGGGTTGAGGGGGTATATATAGGCAGGGTTGGACGCTCGTCCAATTCTGTGGACGGGCGTTCAGTAAAGAACATATGAACTGGACGGGCGTCCAGTGTATCAGACGCTCGTCCAAGCTTTCAAATTAAATACAGGATTGGAGGGAGAATTTCAGATGGGCGTCCAAGCATAGTGGACGCTCGTTCAAGAATTGGCCATGGAGGACGGGCGTTCAGATCTCTGGACGGGCGTCCAAGGCAGAAAAATGCAAAAATTATAAAATTCCATACAATTCAAATTCAAATTTGCATTTTCTCATTAAACTTAAATAAAACTTCAAAAATTCAAATGAAAAACGACGAATTACATAAAATCACCAGAAAATAAGTAAAAACAAAAGAAAATAGTGGGTTGCCTCCCACCGAGCGCTTTTGTTTTACGTCGTTTGCTCGACGAAGCAACCTAATAACGCTAGTCATCGTAAATTTCCGCCCAATCCACAACTCGGATAAGACGGCGGAGCATATCAATCGCCGGAGGGAAGTCATACTCATCCTGCAAACCCCACCCCTCTGCCAAATACATCAAGACTTCCGAAAATGTTCGACTTGCAACACCAGCGGCGCAAAATCACAAAGATCGGATCATTCAGGATTGTTTATGGACGTCCTAGATCTGCCTGCAACTCCTCCGTAGTGAAGTCTCCACCTCCCGAACATCGGGGAACAATAAGAACATAGGTGACAGTCCTGATGCGGGTACTAATATCAAAGTCTACGTGCAAAACTATAGTCCCTCCCGGTCCGTCATCTACAGTGATAAGTGGGATCCTCCTAAGGAAAGGTAACTCCTCCGTAGAACTCCAAATCCATATCTAGAAAGCACAACTAACTGATGATATAAACAAAAACTTAGTAAAGCTAAATCCTAAATAATCAATCAATAAAAGCATAAAACAAACGCAACTAATATAACGATATCTAGGTTTCCCCCTAGTGGCGCTATTGGTTAATGTCGTTAGCTCGACACTGTTTAAGCTCAGCCTGGATCAGGCCATTTGACTTTTCTGCCAGCCACTACCTCGTCTAGACTTGGGTCGATGGTTCGGCCGCTGAAACAAAGACTTAACACACGGGGTGAAATCTTTGATAGCTTTCCAAACACGTTTAAACTTCCCCATGGTTGACTTCTTCTTCTTCTGAGTCTTCTGATGACGTTTCAGCTTACGCTCCCTCTCAAACTCTTCCATATCCCAACTACCGGCTAGAACCTCTTCAG
This sequence comes from Gentiana macrophylla, assembly GCA_026214975.1. NCBI lineage: Eukaryota > Viridiplantae > Streptophyta > Magnoliopsida > Gentianales > Gentianaceae > Gentiana > Gentiana macrophylla. The sequence goes on along the minus strand of CM047817.1, from coordinate 15,892,630 downwards.
ATCGACCACTACCGTCATCCTCTAAAAACAGGTCGGGTGAAAACTTGTCAAATTCTTCGACCTCTTTAGTACCACACCCGAGGATATCGAGGAAACGAACAATCAAAGCTTTTCCTTGGGTTCACCAATGTAGTGCTTACACCTTTGACCATTTACTCGAAACGGTTGGTCATCATAACCTCGTAGTTCTAAAACGCCTCCAGGAATAATTTGGAGAATCTCAAAGGGACCGGACCATCGCGTCCTTAACTTTCCAGGAAACAGATGTAGCCTGGAATTATACAAAAGAACATGTTCCCCGACGTGAAATTCTCTCTTCTTAATCTTGGCGTCATGGAGGAGTTTCATCTTATCTTTGTTTGATCCCGGCGCTTTCGTGGCTCCTGGAGTCCGAACTCGTCCAACTCATACAATCATGCGATCGATGATTACCACAAGATTGGGAATCAAAGTTCGTAAACTTTGTAGCCCAATAAGCTCTATGCTCTAACTCGACCGCGTGATGACATGGCTTACCATAAACCATTTGATATGGGGATGTACCCATAGGAGTCTTATAGGCGGTTCTGTATGCCCATAGTACATCATCCAATTTCAAACTCCAGTCCTTTCTATGACTGTTGACCATTTTTTCCAGGATTTTCTTAATGCTTTGGTTGCTTCTTTCAACCTGACCACTAGTCATCGGGTGATATGGTGTGCCTGTCTTATGACGAACACCATACTTTTCGAGCACTTTTTCTAAGGGTCGGTTGCAAAAATGCGTTCCTTCATCACTGATCAAGGCTCGAGGACATCCAAATCTCACGAAAATGTTTTTCTTTAAGAATTTTATGACCGTCTTATGATCATTGTGAGTTGTGGCTTGTGCCTCCACCCATTTGGACACGTAATACACGCAGACTAAGATGTATTTGTTACCACAAGATGATGGGAATGGTCCCATAAAATCGATACCCCATACATCAAAGACTTCGCATTCTAAGATGGGTTTCAATGGCATGTCAAAACGCCTTGTCAGAGTACCGGTTCTTTGGCATCTATCACACGCTTTACAGAAAGCTTATGTATCTTTAAAGATTGTGGGCCAATAGAAACCGGATTGGAAGATCTTAGCAACGGTTTTCCAAGGACCAAAGTGACCTCCAGTGGGTCCACTGTGGCACTGCTCAATAATATCGCTACGCTCGGATTACGGAACACATCTTCTAAGCGCACCATCTTTACAGATCTTAAAGCAGATAAGGTTCATCCCAAACGAAGATTTCAAATCGTAGAAGAACTTTTCTTCTCCCGATAGGACAATTCGGATCGAGATAACGGGAATGAAGGTAATTGACAATGGAAGAATACCATGGAACATCCTGAGCGCAGCCATCGATAAGCATAATGTTTTCTAGAGGAAAGTAAAGATCTATATCATATGGATCAGTCTTTTCCTCACTTAACATTCTCGAAACATGATCCGCCACGACGTTTTCACCGCCCCTTTGTCTTTAATTTGAACGTCAAACTCTTGTAGGGTCGTGATCCAACGCAATGAGCGCGCGTTTGGCCTCTTTCTTAGTCATCGATATACATGCAGCGGCGTGATCTGTCCACACAACCACTTGAGCTCCTAACAAGTAACTACGTAACTTGTCCATAGCAAAGACTACGCCAATAATTCCTTTTCGGTAGTAGTATAGTTAACTTGAGAAGGATTCAATGTGTGGTCATGTAATAGATTGGCTGGAATTTCCTTTGATTCTTTGTCCTAAAACAAAGACCAATCGCATAGTTTGATGCATCGCACATAAGCTCAAAAGGTAGATTCCAGTCAGGTGATATAAGAATTGGAGCAGAGATTAAACGGTTCTTAAGCTCCTCAAACGCTTGCTTGCAGTTTTCATCGAATCGAACTCAACGTCTTCCTTAAGTAAAGTAGACAGGGCTTGGCTATCCTGGAGAAGTCTTGAATGAATCTTCAGAGAAACCGACATGTCCAAGAAAGCCTCTCACTTCACGCACATTCTTAGGATAACTCATCTTCTCGATAGCTTCTACTTTTGCCTCATCAACTTCTATACCTTTGGCGGAGATTTTGTGGCCAAGAACTATTCCCTCATCAACCATGAAATGGCATTTTTCCCAATTGAGCACTAAGTTCTTTTCCACACATCTGGATAACACTTGATCTAGATTGTCAAGACAGTCGTCGAAGGACTGACCAAAGACCGAAAAATCGTCCATAAAGATTTCCATACACTTTTCTACTAGCCCGTCAAAGATAGCCAGCATACATCTTTGAAATGTAGCTGGGGCATTGCAGAGACCAAATGGCATTCGCCTATAAGCAAATGTACCATAAGGGCAGGTGAAAGTGGTCTTTTCTTGGTCAGCTGGATCAATGGGTATCTAAAAGTATCCTGAATATCCATCCAGGAAGCAGTAGAATGCGTGCTGATGGAGGTCAAGTTAAATTATTAACTCGATGCCTACTAACACACTAGCAAGAGAACTAGGTTCAATTGTAGTATAGTCGATAGAGTCGAGGCTCGATCCCACGAGAGACTCGGCACAAATAAAACACAATTTTATCCTATTAGAACTAAATTGAAAGGGCGGTCTACGACCAACTAAATGCAGTAAATAAAATAGTGACAACCACAAGACACAAAAGACCACAAAGACAAACTAAAGACTACTGAAACACGGATAATACGGTTGATATTATCTAAACTAATAGTATTGATTACGCTAGTAGATTATAACTCCCCCATGTGAATTAGGATGATAACGAAATAAAAGAAACGTTAAGGATTAATTATTATGACTACGGGAGTCATCCCCTAAGGTAGATTTAGCTCCAATTAGGCCCTCTAAATCATCGTGCCTCCATTACGTGACTTCGCTTTTTAATGCCTCTATCTCATATAACTTCTGACACAATTACAAGACTAGGGATGCCGGTATAAACCGTAACCTCATCTAAGCAACATTCCTAGGGTAAGGCGTACTTCTTAGATGCCGATTCAATCTATATCCTAAGTAACAATCACTTTTTAGGTTTCATGTTAAATTATGATGACGAATAACTAAGTTGATCAGGTTTAATTACTCGTTTTAATTCCAAATCAGAGAATCTGACGTAGTCGAAGCCGATCATAATATTGCCCTACACTTCACCAGGCTCGGTCGACCGAATGACAACACTCGGGCGACCGAGTGACATATCTGGGTCGACCGAACACAGTTTTGTGTCCGAACAAATCATGATTACTTCTTGACGTTTCTAACCTAAACACATGGGTAAATAAATCTACATCACGCAATCAATACAGATAAAATTACTCCATAATAAAATATAACAGATCTACGAATAAAGATTGCATAATTGAATAGTCATACCCTCGAAGACGAGAGTGACTCCCACTCTTTAATGCGCTCCCTAATCGGAGAATCCGACGAATCCACAATGTACGAACATAAATAAAACTCAAAATCTAAAATTGTATGAATTGTTTTGTGTTGTAGTGGTGTGTTCTCAATTTCGTAGCTGCTTGCTGCTTATATAGGAGTTGAAGCCGACATAGGGAGAATCCAGAAGATTGACATGCATTTATCACATCAGGCTCGGATGATCGAACGTACACGCCGGTCGACCGAATGGCATGGCTCGGTCGACCGAGCCTCCTCTTTACGCGCCACACTCGGTTCGTCGACTTGTTCCCCACTCCATGCTTTTGAATTGATCTGATTTATCTTTTCTTTAATGCTCCGATTTTCTTCTCTTTTATCTTGAGATCTCCCGATTATCTTCCCGATTTATCATGATCTGCAAAATCAAGATTTATCACACAATTAATTGCTCTTTTATAATAAAAATAGCTAAATACCAATTATCATATTAATAATCACTTATCATTAAATAATAAATATAAACACGTGATTAAACATGAAATATATATAATTAACTCCGATTTAAGGTTAGAATTGATGACATAAACATGTATCTTTTAATCACATCATCAAAATGCCCCCCACTTAAACTTTGCTTCGTCCCGAGCAGAGCATTAACAAGTTATTCCCCAAGACAACATTTTCTCGTGGTCAACTCATACTTACACAAGAAACCCGAGTCAACTCATACCAGTCATGCTCATAAGATAAGCATTATTCACTACTTGCTATGAATCGAAGTGATTGTGTGCATGTGCATTGGTTTTATATAAATGTAGCAAGATTAGAGTTTATGCAGACTTCATATCTAAATTCACCAACATCAGCATTCATACTTCTTATGCCTCTCAATGGTTAAAGCACTAGAACAATAAGCAAGAGCGTATTTATAGGGTTTTTGGACTTGGAGACCGAGTACAACTCAAAGCCTCTGACAATTCGAAAAATTTGTTTCAATTTTTGCATATTTTTCGAATACTACTAACCTCAAGGAAGAAAACTTTTCATTGAGTATCCCCCTATCATAGATTAAGCATAGCATCGAATATTACCACAAGCGCGGGGCTACTTTGGTAATGTTACTACAAGCCCAGTGTTTTAATACATTCTCAAAACACAGGTACGTCCCAAGCTTATTACTCCGCCTTTGTTGGCTAGAAGATCAGAATACATCAGTCGATAAATGTCGACACTGGCTCCTCATAACCAATTATCTACGCAGTGTACACATACTTCTTTCAATTATTATAACTCATACGGTACTAAGCGATTCATATATTGAGTTATTGAACAATACCTAACTACTTGCAATTGTTGGCATGAATATCCTTAAGTCTACTAACACTTTATCGCAAAAGTATAATATGACCACGTACTCACGCAACTTGGTTCATTTCCTATTAATTCTAAGTATAAGAACTTCACAAGTTTAAGGGTACGAGTTAAACAACTTGGCATTTATCCATAAAATTTTTAAATTTGGCCCAATATTGTCTCAGTATTCCGTTCCCCGTGACTTTTTCAACATATAGCACAATATATAGCTAAGTCCCCCTTTACTTAAACATGGCATTGTCCTCAATGACAAAAATAAATGAGAATTCAAGATGAAAGACTTAGCTCTGGAAACGGCTCCCAAGTAAAGGAACATTATCGGAGTAATCATCGGCACAGTGTGGAGAGACAGACACATCCTGTATAAACAAACAAACTCCACGAAATCGTCAAATACCATGTCTATGGAAGTTATAAAATATCGTGGCAGTAATTAGATATAGATATCGAAAAACAGTTTAAGCCACTTGTATTTTATACTGCCATGGACAAGACCAAAAGGGATTTAAACCTAAATAGAAAAACGCACATGACGGCCATCAAGGAAAAAACCTCGTTTATTCCGAACTTAGACTCGGAACATGGCGAGATGAAAAAAAAACCGTGATAGGAGCATGCTACTTTATTAAAACGAGAAACGAAAAAGATAGTGATAAGTAGTAGTTCTAAGTTTATAGTCGCTAGCTCGACTTAGCTCCAGATGGTTTATTCATAGACGAGGTCATCGAGGTACAAAACCTCTTCCTCAAAGGCAGCGGAAGCCCGTGATAATGCTTAATACGATGTCCATTTACCACAAATCTGACTCGTCTTTAAAATTAAAAAGCTCCACCGCTCAGTAAGGAAAGACTTGTTGTACTTGAAATGGGCCATACCATCTTGATTTCAACTTACCCGGGAAGAGTCTTAAGCGCGAATTGTATAAGAGAACCAGATCACCCTCTTGAAAGGTCCTCTCCGTAATCTTTTGTCATGAAACTTCTTCGTGCGCTCCTTGAAAATTTTGGCATTCTCGTATGCCTCTAAACGAAACTCCTCCAGCGAGTTAATTCTAACATCCTTTCTCACCGGCCAACGTCTCATCAAAATTTAGCATCCTTGTTGCCCACATGGCCCAAAGGATTCAGCCTCCACAGTAGATGACATGCCTTTCCAAAAACAATCCTATACGGTGACATTCCAATCGAGGTTTTATATGCAGTTCTATAAGCCCATAAAGCGTCATCTAAACGTATCGACCAATCCTTCCTAGTTGTATTGACAGTTTTCTCCAGGATACGCTTTATCTCTCGATTGGTAACTTCTACATGTCCACTAGTCTGGGGGTGGTATGCAGTTGCTAGCTTATGTCGAACCCCATACTTAATCACCAGCCTTTCAAAAGGTTTATTACAAAAATGACTACCATTGTCGCTTATAATCGCCCCGGCGTCCCAAACCTTGTAAAAATGTTCTTCTTCAAGAATCTAACCACAACCCTAGCATCGTTAGTAGGCGAAGCAATGGCCTCAACCCATTTGGATACATAATCAACAGCAACTAAGATATATCGGTTAGATAGTGATGACGTAAAGGGTCCAACAAAATCTATCCCCCAAACGTCAAAAAGCTCCACTTCTAGGATGCTCTTGAGAGGCATCTCATTCCTCCTTGAAATGTTACCTGTCATTTGACAAGCATGACACGCCTTTGCATATTGGTGTGCATCCCTAAACAATGTCGGCCAATAAAAACCGCATTGGAGGACTTTGGCCGCAGTTTTATCTCCCCCATAGTGTCCTCCAACTTCATAAGAATGACAATGCTTCAGGATATCATTATATTCTTCCTCTGGCACACATCTTCGAAAAACATTATCAGATCCTAGCTTAAACAAGTACGGTTCATCCCAATAATAATGTCTAAGATCTTTAAAGAACTTTCTCCTTTCTTGGACAGTGAGATTCGGTGGTAGGTACTTTGCGGATAGATAATTGACAAACAAACTAAACCATGGTTGCTTCTTCTCCTTCACAACCTCTATTCGCGAAGAAATGCGGCAAAGACAATCATCATGTCCCCGATGGTGGTGATGGAGAAAAGTTGTTCATCGTGAAAGATTCTCCTATCTCGGGTAATTCCTCACCATCCTCTAATTGTAAGTGTGACGGATGATCGGCCACCACGTTCTCACTTCCTTTTTTCTCGGATTTCTACGTCAAATTCTTGCGGCGAGAGAATCCATCTCAACAGTCTCGGCTTTGAATCTTGCTTTGCTAGGAGATACTTAAGAGCCGCATGGTCAGTCCACACAGTGACCTTAGATCCCACTAAGTAAGATCTAAATTTGTCAAAAGCAAAGATAACGGCCAAAAGTTCCTTCTCCGTTGTGGCGTAATTTCTTTGGGCAGCATTCAAAGTCCGACTTGCATAATAAATGGGCCTAAAAATCTTATCCTTTCTCTGACCCAAAGCGGCGCCAACAGCAGTATCACTTGCATCACACATCAGTTCGAACGGAAGATCCCAATCCGGTGCGACCAGAACGGGTGCAGTAATCAGTCTACTTTTTATTTCGTTGAAAGCTTTTATGCACTCATTAGAAAACACAAATGGTACGTCCTTGGCCAATAATTCGGTAAGAGGTCTAGAGATTAAGGAAAAGTCCTTGATAAACCTACGATAAAATCCGGCGTGGCCTAAAAAACCTCGCAAAGTTTTAAGATTAGTAGGTGGAGGTAGTTTCTCGATCACCTCGACTTTGGCTCTATCCACCTCTATACCGTTCTTTGATATCACGGTGGCCCAATGCTATACCTTCCATAACCATCAAATGACACTTCTCGATTAAGCACAAGATTAGTCTCTTCACATCTCTTCAACACTCGTGCTAGATGTGTGAGACATGAATCAAAATCGTCTCCAAACACTGAGAAATCATCCATAAATATTTCCAAGAAATCTTCCACCATATCCGCAAATAATGACATCATACACCGTTGAAATGTCGCGGGGGCGTTACACAATCCAAATGGCATTCGATTATAAGCAAATGTCCCATATGGGCATGTAAATGTTGTTTTCTCACGATCTTGGGCGAGATGTGGATTTGATAATATCCTAATACCCGTCAAGAAAACAATAAAAAGCATGCCCGCTTAGTCTCTCGAGCATTTGATCGATGAAGGAAAGAGGAAAGTGGTCCTTACGAGTTGCATCATTTAGTTTCCTAAAGTCTATGCATACTCGATGACCGATGATTAGCCTCACAGAATTAACTCATTCAACTCATTGGCTTGTACCGTCAATCCTCCTTTTTGGGAACTACGTGGATAGGGCTTACCCATTCGCTATCGGCGATTGGAAATATAATTCCCATTTCTAGCATTTTATAACCTCATCCCTAACCACGCCCTTTAATTGTGGGGTTAAACGCCTCTGAGGTTGTGCAACCGCTTTCTTTTAGGGTCCACGGAAATCTTGTGCATACATACGCTAGGACTAATGCCCTAACGCCGCCTATGGTCCATCCAAATGCTCCAGCGGTACTCTCTCGAGAACTCTCATTAGTTTCTCCTCTTGTAAGTCCGTCAAGGAAGAAGATATGATTAGCGGCAAAGATTCATCTTGAAGAAACACATACTTCAAATTCGCGGAAGAGGTTTTAAAGTCAAATTTGTGGGAGGTTCTTCCAAAGAGGTCTTCAACTTCCGACCAGGTGAGTTTGAGTTCAAGTACTTATGCCACGTTGGTCTATGATAGAATCTTTCAATCTCTGCAAAGACTTACTTCCTCTACAGTCTTGGGGTCCCTCTACTACATCCTGGCCATATCATCTTCTCCTCCTCACTACTCACGCACTTGACTTCATCTTCTTCTTCTAAGACAAGATATCAAGAAATCCTTGATGCTTTCATGTTGTTGAAACTCCCGAACGATCCTATCAATGGAATCTAACATGAAACATGCATCCTCTCCATCATCAAAGTTGCTTCATAGTGTCGAAGACATTGAATGCAACTCTCTCCTCGTTCACTCTTAATACCAACTCGCCTTTGTAAACATCAATTAGCGTTACTAGTGGCCATGAAAGGTCTTCCTAGTATCAATGGTACCTTGTAGTTAGCTTCCATATCTAATACCACAAAGTCGGCGGGAAATACAAACTTTTCAACTCTTACTAGCACATCCTCAACCACTCCACACGGTTCCTTGACAGTAGCGGTCGGCTAAGCTGCAGTGTGATTGAGGTCTTTTAAGATCTTTCATGCCTAGTTTCCGAAAAAATAGATAGTGGCATTAGGTTCACGCTTGCTCTAGATCACACAAAGCTTTGTTCGGACATACATTACCTATGGTGCGGGAATGAGAAAACTTCCGGATCTTTGCATTTTGGGGGTAACTTATGTTGAAGAATGGCCGAGCACTCCTCATTAAGGCATATGGTCTCTAAATCCGTAAGTTTCCTTTTAGTGGAGACGGCGTCTTTTAAGAACTTGGTGTACTCAGGCATTTCAAATTTAGTGCTTCAACTAGGGGTATATTGATTTGTAACTTACTAAACATATCCACGAACTTCTTATACCTCTTATTATCAAACTTAGGCTTCGGCTTTGGTGGAGGATAAGGTAGAGTTGAAGGATCGACATCAGTGAAGATTGGATACTTGTTGTTGTAAAGTTCAACTCTAGGGCCAGCAGGTTCTTTATACGTTCCTTGCTCAGGCAGAGTCTCGGAAGTATTAGCCTCATTGCTTGGCTCACTATCCTTATTCTTTGTGACTTTCTCTTGCAGGGATGGTGGAGTTACTTCCTTTCCACTCCTTGTCATGATCGCATTCAAGTCCTTAGGGTTCTTCTCTCTGTGTTGCTTGGCAACCCCTCGGGAGGTCCAGTTGAGACTTGCTCACTAGTTGTCCTACCCGGTGTGTGAGATTTTGAACTAAAGCTTCTGGTTGGTTACTTTGGCATCTGTCTTCCGACAATATTGGCTAAAGTTAGTGGCTAACTCAGCATAGATTTTGAAAGTTGTCCCATATTGTCCGTGGAACACATTACTCAGTTTTTCTATCGCAGCTTCCCAACCAAAAGTTTTAGTCTGCTGTGGTACATAAGGGGTAGGCGGTTTAGGCCTTTCTCCTGCGTTAATGTCACTATATCGGAATCCAGGATGGTTATGATTAGGTCTGTACCCTCCCCCGACATAATTGGCTTCTTCAGTACCAGCATTCTCACCTTGAGGTGCTACCTCGATTCCAGCCCCTTTCTCGACTCTTGTCATCCTCTCTTGCATCCCATCTACCTTATCATTGATAATGAAAGTTGTTCTAAGATTTTGGTAGATGCACTATCATCAAATATATCGCCATCTTCACAGTGAGCTATGTCATTGCCTCCCATTGGCTATTCATCGCGATTTGCTCCATCTTCCTTGTGCCTCCTCGGAGATAAAAGAACAAACGCTCCATTGTTTGAAGCGTCTACTCTAATTTTCTCGAGTCTCTCATTTCCATGGTAAAAAGTTTGCATTAAAAGCCAAAGAGATATGTCATGATGAGGACACTTCCTCATAGCTTCCTTGAAACGTTCCCAAGCTTGATCAAAACTCTCCCAGTGTTGTTGCTTAAATCCTAGGATGTCTTGGCGTAACTTAAAAGTTTTTCCTAAGGAAAATACTTATTCATGAATTTTGCAACAATTGTTCCCAAGTTGTGATAGATCCAACCTTCTAAAGAGAGAAGCCATTGCTTAGCTTTATCTTTCAAAGTGAAAGGGAAAAGCTTAAGACGAATGTTACCCTCCGGGATTAATTCTGGTTTCACAGTGCTAACGATTTCCAAGAAATTCGTCATGTGAACACCAGGATCCTCGTTTTGGACTCCATGAAAAGTAGAATAATTGGTCACCATTTGAATTGCATTAGGCCTAGGGTGATAGACTTCCGCAGCATCTTGCGGTGCTACGATAGCGGGAATGAATTGTTCAATAGTGGGCGTTGCATAACTTTGCAAAGTACGCCTCGCTCCTTGAACTAGGGCTTGGTTCTCATTATTAGCATTTGCATTCACATTATTGGCATTATTGATAACAGGATTAATAACAGGATTAGGTACCTGGTTTGGATTGACCGGATTGCCTTCCATTTCTGTTTCGGATTCAGAATGCTCAGAATGGTCGGTTGTATGTCCTTCTTCCACTCCTTGCTCGCTTTCCTCAAGATTTGGATCCTCTTCTCCTTGTTTAGCCAGCCTCACTAGCTAATTTCCTATTTCTTCTCGCAAATTTTTCTATCTCGTGGATTATATGGTTCAAGTGGTTCCTTCGATTTCCGAGTAGCGTACTATAAAATAATAAACAACAATAAAACGATCAATCACTAGTAAAGGCTAGCCTTTAACTAACTAAGTAAAAGCAGACTCAAAATAAGTTTGAGAAAAGAAAACATAAATCAAGCGAAGCAAAGTAATGTTTTAAGGCTAAGACAGTCGAGCAGAAAAGAAAACTAATTCTCGGTCGACCGAGGGATAGTGTTCGGTCGACCGAACACTCTTTTTTTTATTTATTTATGACAACTGTTTAATGTACTGAGACTCTTATTCACGAGAATATTTACGAATCCAGATTCTAACAAAATAAGCTATATCTTAATTTAATGACTCGAGTCCCGGCAACGGCGCCAAAAACTTGATGGAGGTCAAGTTAAATTATTAACTCGATGCCTACTAACACACTAGCAAGAGAACTAGGTTCAATTGTAGTATAGTCGAGATAGAGTAGAAGTCGATCCCACGAGAGACTCGGCACAAATAAAACACAATTTTATCCTATTAGAACTAAATTGAAAGGCGGTCTACGACCAACTAAATGCGATAAATAAAATAGTGACAACCACAAGACACAAAAGACCACAAAGACAAACTAAAGACTACTTTGAAACACGGATAATACGGTTGATATTATCTAAACAAATAGTATTGATTACGCTAGTAGATTATAACTCCCCATGTGAATTAGGATGATAACGAAATAAAACAAACGTTAAGGATTAATTATTATGACTACGGGAGTCATCCCCAAGGTAGATTTAGCTCCAATTAGGCCCTCTAAAATCATCGTGCCTCCATTACGTGACTTCGCTTTTTAATGCCTCCATCTCATATAACCCGACACAATTACAAGACTAGGGATGCCGGTATAAACCGTAACCTCATCTAAGCAACATTCCTAGGGTAAGGCGTGCTTTCTTAGATGCCGATTCAATCTATATCCTAAGTAACAATCACTTTTTAGGTTTCATGTTAAATTATGATGACGAATAACTAAGTTGATCAGTTTAATTACTCGTTTTAATTCCAAATCGAGAATCTCGCGTGGTCGGCCGATCATAATATTGCCCTACACTTCACCAGGCTCGGTCGACCGAATGACAACACTCGGGCGACCGAGTGACATATCTGAGTCAACCGAACACGCTTTGTGTCCGAACAAATCATGATTACTTCTTGACGTTTCTAACCTAAACACATGGGTAAATAAATCTACATCACGCAATCAATACGAGATAAAATTACTCCATAATAAAATATAACAGATCTACGAATAAAGATTGCATAATTGAATAGTCATACCCTCGAAGACGAGAGAGTGACTCCCACTCTTTAATCGCTCCTAATCGGAGAATCCGCGAATCCACAATGTACGAACATAAATAAAACTCAAAATCTAAAATTGTATGAATTGTTTTGTGTTGTAGTGGTGTGTTCTCAATTTAAGTAATTCTTTGCTTATATAGGAGTTGAAGCCGACATAGGGAGAATCGGAAGATTGACATGCATTTATCACATCAGGCTCGGATGATGAACGCGTACGCCGGGTCGACCGAATGGCATGGCTCGGTCGACCGAGCCTCCTCTTTCTGCGTTTTCACACTCGGTTCGTCTGACTTGTTCCCCACTCCATGCTTTTGAATTGATCTGATTTATCTTTTCTTTAATGCTCCGATTTTCTTCTCTTTTATCTTGAGATCTCCCGATTATCTTCCCGATTTATCATGATCTGCAAAATCAGCATTTATCACACAATTAATTGCTCTTTTATAATAAAAATAGCTAAATACCAATTATCATATTAATAATCACTTATCATTAAATAATAAATATAAACACGTGATTAAACATGAAATATATATAATTAACTCCGATTTAAGGTTAGAATTGATGACATAAACATGTATATTTTAACTGTCATCACGTGCCCTGCCAGACGCTCAAGCATCTGGTCAATAAATGGAAGGGGAAAGTGATCTTTCATGGTTACCTCATTAAGCTTTCGATAATCGATGCAGACTCTGTAACCAGTGACAAGTCTCAACGCTATTTCCTCTCCCTTCTCATTCTTCTCAATCGTAATTCCACCTTTCTTGGGAACTACTTGAGCCGGGGAAACCCATTCACTATCAGCGATGGCATAAATGATGCCCATGTCCAGAAGTTTGATGATTTCCTTCTTAACCACCTCTTGCATATGAGGGTTGAGCCTCCTCTGGGGCTATCTAACACATTTCGCACCCTCATTTGTCTTGATCTTGTGCATACAGATGTCCGGAGATATCCCTCTGATATCTCCTACTTGCCACCCAAAGGCTCTCTCGTTCTTTTTCAAGACGTTGATTAATTTCATTTCCTCTAGACGAGATAGCTTGGCAGATATGATCAAAGGAAGCTTGTCACCTTCTCTTAGAAACACATACTTAAGAAGTTTAGGCAATGGCTTCAACACCAAATCTGCAGGGCGGTCTTCTAAACTTGATTTGAGCTCTCCACCTTTCAACTCAACATCGTTGAGTTTACTTAGCGGTCCCACTGCCAAAGCTTCTCCTTTCAACAACTCATCCTTAAATTCAGCTTCTAACTGCTCTAGACTTACCACACCATGATTATTCAAATTATCAACCAGTCGCTCATACTCAGTTGCAACAACCATGACTTGCTTTTCCATCAAATCATCGAAGTCATCAGACGTATTCTCAATGGAAAAACCGGTTGGGGGAACAGAGGGTACTTGAATGGATTTGGAGACATTATAGCTCACCTCTTGATCACCAACACGTATCGTCACTCGCCCACCATCGTAGTCAATGAGGGCTCTAGCTGTAGACAGAAAAGGTCTTCCAAGAATCAGGGGGACATTTTCATCTTTTTCAATGTCTAAGACGTACCAGTCAACGGGAAAGGTAAATCTATCGATTTGAACTAGTATGTCTTTTAAGATTCCCGCTGTTTTCTTAGAAGATCTATCGTAATTGCAAATTCATGGTAGTGGGTTCTAGAAGATCAATTAAACCAACCAGCTTTGCACCTGAGACAATGGCATGAGGCTTATAGATGCACCAGGTCACACAAAGAGTTAGGGGAAGACCAGGCCTCCCATTAACACTGTATAGCACGAATTTTCCAGGGTCACCTCTCTTGGTTGGTAAGTCTTCATAATTGATCATTGAACAATCCTCACCAATCACCTCTCATGTCGACAACTTCCTTTTGAAGAAACAACATCCTTGATGAATTTTGTATACTTAGGCATTTCAACCAAGACCTCGATAATGGAAGATTCACTGAGTATTTTTCAAGAGATTCAACACCTTTTCATACTTCTTATCTTCACTCAAAGGGATGTTGCTCTTTCTTGGTGGAAATGGAAGCTTTTGAGATCATTTTCGGAAAAGATTTTCTTGAAGATGCACTTGTGACTTTGTCTTCCGAGATCCTTCCACGAGCAGCTTTTTCAATCTTTTTTTATTAGTCGAGGATCGACCTCACGACTCACATGATTCTTCACTCCTCGAGGATCGACCACCTGAGTATTCTCTTCGGCCAAGGGGAGTGTAGTGTGCTCGGCTTCCCCTCTCCCGCCTTATCAATGGCGAGGAGGGGCTGGTGGTTTCCTGGTGGGAAGGACCACTAACTTGAGTACCACTTCTTAAATTCATTGCCTTTGCCTCCTCTCTACCGTATGGAATTGATGGTGCGAGTCGATACATTGGCCATTGTTCAAGTCGGTTTGAGCAACTTGACCACCCTTTGGATTTTTCTCAGTGAAACTGGGCAGTTGCCCTGGGGTCTTGAAGCTAGCTGCTCAGCCAGTTGCCCAATTTGTCTCTCAAGGTTCTTATTTGTAGTCATCAGGAGTTGGATACTTTTATTTTGCTCCTCCAATTTAGCTTCAAGATTGTTAGATTGGGAGGGGCCTTGAGAGTTTTGGAAATTTTGAGAATAGAAATTTGGTGGGCCGACTTTGGACAAAGCAGGATTAGAATTGGCGGGCCAATTACGATTGAACTTTCTTGATTAGAATTGGAGAAATTGGAATTCTGGTTCTGAGGAAAACCAGGGTTTCTATTGAAGTTTTGATTCTGATTGAAATTAGAATTTGGATTGAAACTTGAAGGTTGATTGAACCCTTGGTTTTGGAGATTATTCTGGCCATAAAATTGATTAAACCTTTGATTGTTACGGCCATAGAATGCATTTACTTGAAAAGATTCTGTCCGTTCATAGGGCGAGAATCTAGATGTGTGCCCCACCTCGTCACAATTTTGACATGTGACTTGATTATCATCCCATGATCATGAAACGGCATTCACTTGATAAGGTGCGAGGGGATTGAATTGACATCGGCCAATCATGTGGCGATCGACAACGACTCTCACAATATAGAACCCGAGGGTTCGTGGGAAAGAAAAGCTTGATTAAATGCGATTCAAACTTGAGAAGTTGCCATCCAGCTCTGCGGCATGGCGATCAAATTTTGCATGTTTACTTTCTCAACCTTAGGAGGAGGAGGTGCTTGAATGGCTTGATAAGAGGGAGCGTAATTGTATTTGGCAATGTCCTCGAACAGTGTCCACCCCTCATCGAGGCGTTTTCTTCAAAACGCCCCACCGGATGAACTATTGACCATGCCTTTTGTAAGCTCGGTCAATCCACTAAAAGTATTGATTTGCCTTTGCGGTGGCAAGCCATGGTGGGGACACTTTCTAGCGAGACTTGAATCTTTTCCAACACTCGAAAAGGATTCATTCTATTTACGATAGAAAGTGAATATGTCGTTTAAACAACTGAAATTTGTCTTTGAAGGTGGGAAATATTGACTTAAAAATTCTTTTTCAAGTTCAGCCCAGGTGGTAATAGATTCAGCGGGGAGAGAAGTATACCACTCTTTAGCTTCTCCCTTTAGAGAAAATGGGAACAGTTTCAGTTTAATAGCATCCTCACTTACTCCTTGGATGCGTGTAGTACCGCATATCTCTAAGAATGTATGTAAGTGAGTATGGGGATTCTATGATTGATAACCGTGGAAAATAGATGCATGCTGCATCATCTGAATAAGTCCCGGCTTTAGCTCGAAGGTCTGTGCAGTTATGGCTGGGATAACAATAGCAGGGTTGACTTTGACTTCGCCTGGCATGGCGTAGTCTGCCAACGTACGTCTATCCTCAGCAGCCATAATTATGAAGTTTTCGAATTCTTCGGCTAAAGCGATCCTCTAAATCTTTATCGGCTTCTTCGAAGGAGCCGCAGAATGGATTTTTTCGCTGTTTGGCGGACTATGGTCCGCTTTAAGTCGTGGTATCAAGATAATGGTCCTTTTTGACTTGAGTTTGCATAAACCGAACCAAAATCAGTGGTTGAAACCTAAAAACTAAGAATTTAAAACCTAAACTAAAAATTAAAGCCAAAGAAAAGAAAAAGAAATAAAATTAGTTAAGGCAGAGCAGGCGGACGTCCGAGAAGCTGGGCGGGCGTGCCTACTTAAAATTGAGCTAGGCGGGGCGTGCTGGAAGTCCAAGCGCTCGTCCGATCAATGAAGAAGCTGACGGACGCGTCAAATTGGATGAACGCTTCGTCCGACAAGTTAAAAGCGATTGAGTTGAGAAATTTAGAATGCAGGCGGGCGTCCACCGGTACAGGCGCCCGTTTGGAAGCGAGAAAAGCGAAGCGAGAACAGAGAAAAAAAAGGGAAAAGAATGAGGAGAAAAACAGAAAGACAGAAAACAGATAGAAAGGAAAAACTAATCACAAGGGAAATATAAAGGGGAGACCTTAAACCCTAAACTAAAACCCTAATTGCCTAATTAAAATCTACCTAAAACAAGAACAAAAACGATTAAACACAGAAAAACAAACACTAGGCAACCGTTTGGTTCCCCGGCAACGGCGCCAAAAACTTGTTTTTGGTTCCGTTGGCGGGAATACTCACCACTATACTACCTTAGAAAAATTAATAATGAACTGGACAACCGCACCGATTCCCCGGCAACGGCGCCAAAAACTTGTCACGGATTTTATGTAATGAAAACAAACAAGTAATAATATTTATAAATCCGATATACCTCAAGTGCAAGGATCGTAGTAAAGAGGTTGATACCGGGTCGATCTTACGGGGAACTAACGATTGGTAGTCCTAGTCTTTGTTTAACTAACTAACCTATGTCACGATTACTAGAACTAAACAGCAAATAAACTAAACAGGGAATAACTAAAACGAAAGATAACAATAAGTAAAACTGGACAGAAGATAAGATCCAAAGCCAGGAAAAGATGAATTTCAAACCAATTAAACTAAATCTAAACCTAATATGCAATAAAGATTAACTAAGCTAAACAATTCTAGTTCAAGGGATTTGATCAAGTTATAACGGACAAACGAGCAATTGATCCACCTATCCTATCAACATTCAATTCCAATTCAGATTATTTCATGATTTCTAACCAAGTTGTGATTCATCTCATCTAAAGTACGAACCCTAATTTCTTAGGTAGTTCGTCTATAAACCTCTATCTTTCGATCTAAAGATTAACGCTTTTTCTAATCCAAAGGTGTAAACTTTAACGTTTCTAATCTAGAAATCTAACATATTAACTCTCGTTATGTAGATCAAATAACTATTCCTTATCATGGTGATCTAACGTTTAGATGATTCTCATCAAATAAAACAATCAACAAAGCAACGATCTTTCGATATGAAATTGCATAAACAATGATAAACATGATAAAAGAAACAACTTATATTAAAAACTCACAAGATAATCAAGAACGGCCCGAATTGTTGAATCGGACGGCTTCACAACGCTCGTTCAAAAGGCTTTAGCCTCTAAGCATCCTCTCGAAACTTGGAATTGATGAATAAAAGTGCATAAAAACTATCTAAACTAGCCTAGAATTTAGAGTGCATAAATCGAAGAAAAAGCAGTAAAAACGCAGCCTAAGCCGCCCACAGGATTAGGGTTTTGAGTAATGTGTAATTGGTATCCTTAATGTGAAAAACGCAATTTGTATTTATAGATGTCAAAGTCGGCCGTCTTTGGCGGTGGAAGGGCGCCCGTCCGGCTATCTGGACGCTCGTTCGAGGTACCTCGGACTTGCTTCAGACGCCCGTCCACTCAGCGTCCAAACTCTCTGAATCAACTTTTTCCTCCTGGGCGCTCGTTCACTTGATCAAACGCCCGTCCATTACGGGCGCTTGATTCAAGCTTACGGGCGCTTGATCCGAGATCGACTTAATCTTGATTCCTTCATCTTTATCCTTTTTCATCAATCCAAATCATCATTATCTCTTCTATCATCAATGAAATTCGACTCTTATCTCTTTTGATCATCATTTGAGCATCAAACAGGTACCTATAACACATCAAAACATCACAAAACGTAATATCATCCAAATATTCATAAAATCACAATTAAAACACCAAAATTAACCTATTTTACGAATAACTCATTTAAAAACCTCATTTACTCAATAATTCCATTAAACACTCGTTTCTTATGCAAATTATACCAAATATGAGGGAAATTATCATAAAATATATCAATATAAAACGTACAAATTCACCCTTAACACTGACCAACAAGAAGACTTCAATTATATGGCAAAGTACTTCAGCCCTATGGAGAAAATGAATAAACAAGAACAATGGGGTCTATACAAAAATCTAAAATTTGCTGACTCACACATTGCAGAGGCCAGAGACAGACTTGAGAAGTACTTTGGGGAGCCCAGGGCAAATGAAACCATGCCTAACTTCAACAGACTCTTTGCCAAAAGAATATTCCAAGGAGTATCTGAATACACTGCTTTGCCATACTGGAAGTGGAAGTTTCTAGAAATTGATTGGAAAGACATTGATGATGTGGCCCAGATAATACCCGATTCAAGAGGAAGATTGAGTCTTTTATTTAGTCTTTTAATTAGTCTTTTATTATCCCACATTGGTTAATTGTCTTTTTATATTTATTATTATTTTTAATTATTGTTATTTTGTCCCACATTGCTAAAATGGCAATTGGACTTGAGTCTCATGAGCCTATATAAGGCATTTCCTTGTATTTGAATAGGTAGCTTATTATTGAATCAAAAAACTATTTTGGTTGAAATTGAGAGATTGAATTTTATCATAAGAAACTTTCGAGAGATTGGGTTTCTTTCAAGAAGTTTTCGAGATTTGACTTCTTTCGATTATCCTGAGGCGGGTAATTGGTTGGTGTTCTGAGATGAGATCACCGTGTTAAATATTACGAGATGGAGTATTTACATATCCTTTTGTTATTTTCGTTATATATATATATATATATATATATATATATATATATATATATATATATATATATATATATATATATATATTCAAAAAAAGCCATAAAAATATACTTTTCAAAGTGAATCGTTTTATTGTGCTTTAATCAACGATCCTACGAGATTCGGTTTACATCAAGTGGTATCAGAGCTTAGGCGATTAAAGCTTTTGCGTTTATTGGAAGAAATCTGATGCGTTCTTGAGCACCAAGAACCCTAATTGCAGCCGAATCAACAGTGCTACATATTACGATACAACTGCTGCGTTTCTTCGTCCATCATGGAACCCTACGTATTGAGGTAAATCAGCGTGACATATTATTCTTGATCGAAACCTAATTTTTCTGCTCTTGAAATCTGACTGTCCGACTTTGTTTCCAATCGTTCCCTATTCAAAACAAGTCTAAAAATCCTCAAAATTTACCAGTAGATAGAACATTGTATTGGCTATATTTTGTCTCTTTGGCACTTTAGCAAATTCGGATTTTATCTTGATCAAATTTGGATCGGAATATTCTGCTCGATTTTCTGGAATAGCTTGTAGTCGACTTTGTTTTTAGGGAGTTGTGGTGGTCGGAATTGAATGAAATTTTGTGAGCACATAGGAAATTCATTGTTCTACAACTTTAATTCTTTGAGTTTTTCAGAGTCCCGACCGGTTTGCACAATAGTCGCCGTCACCTAGTTGATTTGTTTCTGTCAAAACCCGTAACCCGAGTGACTGTTTACGAATTCGATTTGAGTGGGTACCTGTCCAAAAATTCTGAAACTTAACAGTCTTAACCACAATTTCGTTCTCTACAATTTTTATTCTTTGTGTTTTTCCGAATTCCATACCGTTTGGTCGGGACAAGAACCCTAAATTATTCTTTGGGACGAAAATTTTTGTTGGGAAATTTATCACTGCGTTTTCTTGAAGAATTTCTTTGCTTTGCGTTTCAATTTTATGTTCTTGAAGTCGTAATCCTTGATTCACAAGAACCCTCATAACACCCGCACTCAACGACTCCTTACATCTTGAATTTTGTCGCTATTTTAGCAACCCTAGCTTGTTCATAAGCAATTGCGTTTTTAGTCTGAAATTACGTTCTTGTGAGGAATCATGTCTTTGCGTTCTTGGAAGATTGTTTGCAAGTTGCTGCAATGGATAAACTACGTGCATCTTTCGACAACATCCATACAGACTTCGAGCGACATCAAGTTGAATCCGATCGAAGACATGCTGAAATTATGGTTGCCCTAGATGCATTACGTGACAACCTCGATCCACGACGTGAATTAGAACGTATTGCGCAACGGAAATTAGAGGCAGAGCAACGGAAATTAGAACGTATTGCGCAACGGAAATTGGAGGCAGAACGGAAATTAGAACGTATTGCGCAAAGGAAATTAGAGGCAGAACAACGGAAATTAGAACGTGCAGAACGTTGGAGGAAATTATACGCAAAGTGGAAGGCGGACGATGAACTTTTCTTTATCTCGTATGGTGTAACACGTGAAGAAGCTATGGCTGGCAAACCGCCCAAATTCTCTCCTTCACGTGCTCAATCGAATAAACAGGTTATTCCCAACCCCCCTACGGCTGTGGTACACGAGGAGGAAGACATTCTTATTGTTGATTCAACCACGGAAGAGTTCATTGAGGTTCCTAATGCACTTACTAATGATGTTGTTCCGATTGCTACTATTGATTCTCCTTTACGGTACGACCATTACGGCGAGATTGCCGGCGTCAAGGTGGATATTGGTGTTGACCCAATCACTATGCCCGTGGACTTACTTGCTGAATTGATTGTGGTCCAACCGGGGACCGAACCGGTGCAATCCGATGGTCCAAAGGTGCACTCGGCAATTTTAGTTGCTGATTTGAAAGCGTTACAAGCGCCACATGTATATGTGGATCCATATTTACAGCATTGCCGCCCTTTGGATTTTGTTGTCGCTGATTTCTCCACTCGCGCCATTCCATGTTTTTGCGATGTTGTGAATCTGAGTTTCTCCGTGGTTGAGTGGACGTATGGAAGCACGATATTCGTGTTAGATCCGGGTTGATTCGAGGATGAATCCTTTTGAAGAGGAAGGGAATGATGTGGCCCACATAATACCCGATTCAAGAGGAAGATTGAGTCTTTTATTTAGTCTTTTAATTAGTCTTTTATTATCTCACATTGGTTAATTGTCTTTTATATTTATTATTATTTTTAATTATTGTTATTTTGTCCCACATTGCTAAAATGACAATTGGACTTGGAGTCTGTAGCCTATATAAGGCATTTCCTTGTATTTGAATAGGTAGCTTATTATTGAATCAAAAAACTATTTTGGTTGAAATTCAGAGATTGAATATTTATCATAAGAAACTTTCATAGATTGGGTTTCTTTCAAGAAGTTTTCAGAGATTGGACTTCTTTCGATTATCCTGAGACGGGGTAATTGGTTGGTGTTCCTGAGATGGGATCACCGTAGTAAATATTCTGAGATGGAGTATTTACATATCCTTTTGTTATTTTCGTTATATATCTATTCAAAAAGCCATAAAAATATACTTTTCAAAGCTGAATCGTTTGTTGTGCTTTAATCAACGATCCTACGAGATTCGGTTTACATCAATTGAGGAGGTTCAGACTACAAAATTCAAGAGGTACAAAGCAGAATTAAGCAAAATGTAGTCACTGTTCCTTTAGTACGTTTTGAGATCAATTTCTGATTACCCTTAAATGGATGAATAAATTTTTGAGTTCTATTCTGTTAATAATTATCATTGAAAAATTTGTTACACTTATGTTCAGGCTTATGAGGGTTTTGGCAACATCAAAAAGGGGGAAATTGTTAGGAACATTTTATTATGTTTTGATGATGGCCATACTAGCTGTTATAGCAAGCCTGGAATAAGTTAGAATTCTTTATATAAGTCTTTACTTAGAGTCTGACATGTTGTATAAGTTGAGTCAGACAAGTATTGTACTAGTTGGTAGGACGACAAAGTAAAACAGACATTCGGCAGAGTGAAGCTAGCCAAGCACCAGCAGATAAGCAATGAAGACATTATGGTCTGACTTATAACCAAGGAAGTCTGTGATGACCTTGGAAGGAAATAGTGAATCGGCAAAGTGAACTGACTTTCGGCTTAGTGAAGACAAAGCAGTAAAAGAAGATCTAAGCGGCAAAGTCAGGTGGGTCACTTGACCGTTCAGACAACGGCTGAGTAAACCTTACTCGATCAGATTATTGAAATATGAAGAAGATACAGAAGATCAAGCATTAAATGCACAATCAATAAAGGATCAATCAAGGACAGATTTTATGGTAAACGTTTAAAGAAAAATCCGATCACTAAAATCAAGGAGAATGCAATTAAGGGAGAATCAAGGATTATTCCCCTTATTAATATAGCCAACGGACGGAAATTCAAATCAAGAATAATCAAGGCTATAAATAGAAGACATTGACAGAAAGATAAAAACAAGTGAAAGATAAAAAATCTGAGCAGAAACTCTGTCAAAGTGAAATCTTCTATCTGTGCAAAAAGGAAATATCCAGTGATCAACTCATATCTAAGAGCCACAAATCAAACATCAAGCATTGAGATTGATCAACAAGTTTTTGAATCCAATTCACATCAATCAAGCAACTGAATCAGAGGCATCTGAGAAGGAGTTGTGTTTGTGATAGCTGCTGAAGGATTTGATCCCAAGGAGCAGTGGAAGAGACTGATTCACTGAAGTTGTTGCAGTCAAGGAGTGATAGTCTTGTAGATTGTGAAGCTTGGGAAGTCAAGGACAATTGTACTATTGTAACTGTGAAAACAATAGTGAATTCCTCCAATCATCACATGAGAAGAGTGGATTAAGGGATTACGCCACCCTAAACCATTATAAGCCTTGTGTCAATTTACTTTCTGCAAATTACCTTACTGCATTCATTTAATTGCTTATACTATATCATATATCTATTGATTGCTGAAACTACTTTGAAATAAGTTAGTAAGAAGGGACTTATCCGCTGCCCAAAAGCTTTTAAATACAAGAAAAGTTTTTGAAACTCCACTATAGTCATTCACCCCCCCTCTGACTATAGTTTTACCCTTCTCTGGGACCCACACTACATATGATACGACTTAGGGTTTTCAATAGTGTATTACTTACAAGCACGAAACAAGTAATAAGATGAGAATAAATCTTTCATTCATTAATTCTAAAAACAATTACATAAATTGTCTTTTGGGCGCTACTTCCAACAATCTCCCACTTGCCCGTATAGACAAGCAACAATTGTCTTTCGGGCACACTATATCTAACAATCTCCCACTGCCCGTAAAGGCAAGCAATGATTGTTTTTAGAGCACCACACCCTTATTCTCTATATCCATAATATTCTCCCACTTGCTCTAAAGCAGATGAGACATATCTCCCAATTTCATACCCACCAAGTGCTTATCAGTGACACTAGATGGCACACGACTTGGTAAACTGATCAGCTAGGTTGTCGGCTCGAGGCGATCTTTAGGACCGAAACGTCGCCTCTCTTTACCGTCTGTCTGATCAGGTGGTATTCTCTCAATATGCTTTTGACCTCTTGTGACTGCGAAGATCATTTGCTTGAGCTACCTTTAAACTGTTTTCACAGTAAAATGATATCGGCTCATCAAGATGATAAGCGGATTTTCTACGTTCCGGTCGATCAAGTAAAAACTCGAAACCTTAGCAAAATCTACTTTCTAACCGGCGATGGACCGGGTCGATTGCGAGATAGTGCTTGAGGAGTCCGAGTCGAACCCACGAGAGATTGGTTTTGAATACCACGATTGACTTAGCGCTCGATTCGGGTCAAGCAGATAGATATGAAGTTAAACTATTGTATAAAGAAAGATTACACTACTCGGAATTCTAAACAATTAAAAGAGGTATGGCCGAACTACGTTTCAGCGGATTACTCTACCCTCAGAAAAATTGCCCCGGGGATGTGCCTTACTCTACCCTGCCGTCTAACGATAACTCATAGGACAAACCCCGTATTGGAACTGGACTTGATGACTAGGGCGTCAATCTAGCACACGGGTAGGTGTCAACTACCTTTCAAGCTCAAAACTTCTACGGTCTCGAAACCCCATTCCCACACGTCGCAAACATACATTTATAAGCTAAGTGTGTGCAATGGTGAACTAGGTGATCAATCTAGCTCAAAAGCGATTCAAACAAGTTTAGAAATGGATTATTAATTAGAAACGTTTATTTACGCACTTCTGCTACCTCTCCGGTTCATCAATCTAACGGCGTTTCACCCGCCTTCACATGGTTCGACCATACGACAAATCTAGCTACTCATAATCGAATCTAAACAACAAAAACGGAAGAAAAACATCACAACAACAATAGAATAACAAAGAACATACTTACTTTATTCAACTTGGGAAGGTACCAAATGTGCTTACAAAGATCGAATTTTTGCCAAGTGAAAAGTTACGGATCGAAGCTAAAAGTTAGTAGATCAAAGAGAGGATTGAAAGAGGATTCTAATGATATATAACACTTGATCTAACTCTAAAAGACGAAGAAAATCGCCCAAAATCTCCAAAACTATCTAATATTATCGCCCCCTCTTTCTCTGCCCTCCTGCTGTGAGAAAATGAGCTGCCTTATATAGAAAAACCTCTATCCGTCCGGATGCCAACAGTGTCCAGCCGGACTGTTCTTGATTCTCCAGGTGTCCGGACGGATGTATAGATGTCCGTCCGGATGACTTGCTCTTGTCCGTCCGGATACTTCCTCTGTCCGTCCGGATGATTCTCTGTCCGTCCGGCTATTGATTCTGTCCGTCCGGACGGGTTCTTCATCAAATAATCTTCCAAAAACCAGTGAGTTAGCCGTCCGGACACAACAACTTGTCCGTCCGGACAGCCATTTTGCAGCCCAAATCTTCACTTTTTCACCTCCAACCTCCGTGTTTCGCCTCGAACACGTCCAAACTCATACTTATCGTCTTTCAGGCTCTCGAGACACCCTAGTCCTGCATCCATATGAAAACAACACGAAAACGCATAACCCCGCAAACTACGGGTGCTCGGGAAAAACGAGTATAAAATGCTAAAATAAGGTCGAGTTCACGGAAAACCGGCGATCACTCGCCGTGTAATAAATCCTCATTTAATACTCAAAATAGGTCTAAACTCACCCAAAACATGCCGAAATGTGATAATCGTGTCTTTGAAGCATGCAATGTCTTGTAAAGTTGGTTCCTATCACAAGACACGAATTACTTCCAGATCGGCAGAGACCCTTTTAAGCCATCTTGCCTCTCTACAAATTGCTCCGAAAGCTGCTATGTATTCGACTAACAGAGTTAAATTGGCGATCTTTGGATTGCTCCAGACTATAGCTCCAACACTATGAGAAAACACTGAGTCTGAGATCAATTCACGATCATCCTTAATCCGACTAATAATCAGAATCAGTGCAGTCAACAACACTCAGGTTTGCACCCAAATACACAAGCATATGATTCCTCATTCTCTTAAGATACTTGAGGATGCACTATACTGCTGTCAATACTCGAATCCAATATTCGATTACAATTGACTTTTAATAATCTGACATTCTCTATCCAAAAGAGAATTTATCCCATTTTCTCTATATCCGAAGATTGAGAGAATTATTCCGTGAGGGGTTGGGTAGGAAACCTCTCGTTGAATTTTGCATACGAAAATGCATTATCATCTTAACCAATAAGATGCATGGGACATTGCCAACAACTTGTTCTCATAAATTTGACCGAATTAAATTCTAAGAATATAGTCCACTTCTCTGATTTAGAGAAGCTTTGGCTTGTCAATTCTTGACCTCAGATAACACACTCAAGTTGTTCTCAACCGTTGCAGTGTCATCTTTATGAATGCTAATATTCACTAGTTTAACCAATGTTGATTCTCTGGTCTACAAAAGACTCATCAACATTTTGGTCAAGCCACACATTTCAAAACATGTGAATTTTAATGACCTAGAGGTTTGCTTTAATCCACCAATGGACATAAGCATATATAGGCAGTCAATCTGCCATTGGCTTTAAGCTAAAACCCTTGTGTTCTAAATGAGATCAGACTCCGTTGATTGGCAAAAATATTCAGGGCATCACCCCTATTGATCTTTCTGCTTTCCAAGAAGTCAAGCAAGGCCGAGTGGCGACAGAGTTTCAATGCATCACCCCTGGTTAACTCTCTACTTCTCAAGGAATTACCCCTAGACCACTTATTTTTGCCTTGAAAGATAAACTTTCTATTTATTCTTATCACGTAGATCCAATTACTTCCTCTGGGCCTGAGACACTCAAGTGGTTCTACAAGATTGTTAACAGAACTGGAGTACCAAAACTCCATTTTTCAGGTTTATGGCTTTAAACCAACCTCCTATTGTCAGAATCCTATACAGTCCTTCCAGAAGGACCATACGTGATCGATCACCCCAAGCAGGCTGTAAAGACTGCATAATCACAGTGGGTCAATGGTTAGACCATACTCCCAGTGCATCTGGGTGGATTGATATTCTGATCTAGTTCGGTAGTATTAATCAGCGTAATCCCCAACAACCAATGTTGGATGTGGTCTGATTAAATCAGATAGTAACTCTTTGAGTATCTTTATTTCAAGGTCCAAGGTTGTTATTTAAACAATCTTTCAGAAAAGGGTGTGACAGTACAACCGTCATTATCCGATCTTCAGAATCTTATAACCAACCTTCACTCATTGTATTAAGATATTTCACGATCAGTCAACATCTGAACGTGTATGCAAAATCTCAAGTCCTACCTTCATGCATAAATGCTAAATGCCTCTATTTGCGGAAGTGGAGTAAATTTACTTCACTCCTTATCCACAAATTCATAAGCGTCTTCTAGGTAGACTTCTCGGTATTACATAACAATGTAAACCGTTTGCAATCAATATCTTAATTGAGATAAACGATTAATATCGTAACATATCAATGACTATACAAGGCAATACATGGTTTGTCCTTTCAGTGAAATGTTTCACTCAGAGGCAGGCTGAGCATCAGTGCCTTAACTATGCTACATCATATATCTGAGCATGGAATACTCGTTTCTCTGGTAATATCAGAGATTACTCCAAATATTTAGATAAACTAATCGGCGTTTCGAGTAGTCATTAGACAAAATGTCTATTACTCAAAAGGTCCCACTAGCTTGTATACCTCATAAGACCCCAAAGGTCAGTATGAACAAGTTGTGTTTCTTCTTTAGCTCTATTACCCTTTCCTAATTGAAAGGTTACTTAGTCATTTTTCCTTTGAGATAGTGTTCTTAGACTGGGAGATAGGAATCACCCTTAGCCAGTCTTCAGATCTTATCTTTAGCATATATGCACTAATTAATAGATGCTGAAGAATCGTTTATCTAAATACGGAAACCATTTGTCATAATAGTTTATGATGTGTTATATATACATTTTCAGCAATACTTAGTGGTTCTGACTTTATCAGAAAAAGTCCGAGTCTCAGAATCGTATACAAATGTCATATTCACTTTCTTTAAGGCAACTTTATTATCGATGTGAAAGAGAATCCATTTGTTCCAACGAATCTGAAAACAGAAATTATATTTCTTTGATATTCAAGGATTAAAATCCGAAATTTATGTCCTTATATCATTCCCACTATCTTAGCTGAAATAACTGCCCGTTGTCTACTCTTTATCATGAATGCCCAGCTACCTCGTTCTAATAAAAGAACTTTAGCTTCTGGGTCAAATTATTCGGTTAAGAAAGTCTATAAGGATTTATAGGTTAGTGATCCGAAACCACTTTCCTTATCCTTTACTTTCGTTGATTAATATTTCGGTTTAGCCTTTAACTTATTTAGTTTAGACGACTTATACTTGTAGACATTTACCTTCCCATTCTTGGCTTTCTTTAAAGGAAATGGCAGTGAACTAGCGATTCACTTGAGTAGACACTACTCATGAACGTGGATGTCTAGTGAGATTGATACCAAATCATTCTCGTCATCTTTGAACTAATTTTAATTTTGTCTCTCGTTCAACACAAGTGATTTGCAGGTGACATTCTTATCACTTAAGTTTGAAGGCTCAAGAGGAACTTCCTCTTCCGAATAGTTAATTTGCATTCTTGATTATTGAGTTCAACGTTCTTGTTACTTTTCCACTTTTACGAAGTCATCTTCAGTCAATTTACCGTGTTTAGCAGTTTAGATACCTTGAGATGATATGTAGTTGTAAAATAATTTATGACAGAAATATAAATCAAATCATACACCACAACAAATAATGATTTTAGGAATTATAAACGTGATGTCATGCATGCAGTTTATCCTACCATTCCAATGACATAATCTCACACCTACAGTGCCGCCTTAGGGTAGGTCAAAGAGGTGACGATTAAGTTGAAACGATCTCTCTCAACAATTAAGTGAGAATAGGACATCTCTATTTAATTGCTGATTACCTTCATTTTTCAGCCAAGATATTTCCAAAAATATCCTTATGAGTGTGACCTACTATTTCAGATCTCAAAGTACGCCCCGAGTATGCCGCCTTAGGGTCGGTCAGTGACCCAACGAGTACCCAAAATCCTATCCATTCGGAGACCAAGCGTTGAATTTTGATAGCGGTGAAGGCCATCCTTAGGGGGCCGAAATCAAAGCGGCACGTGGCGTCACCATTCTCTCACTTGCTTGTGTCAACAGTAGGCTGTGGGGTCGGTTGTCACCTTCCCCGCTCCCACTCGTTATTTTGAAAATTAGGTAGTCTCATTAGGATTTTAGAATTTTCTAACAATCCAAAAACAATAGATCATGAATATTTAGTTTAATCCTCCCACTAGTTTATCGGTTTCAAATACCGTCTAACTAGTGTCACCATATTCACGATTTTCCAATTTTATGGATTTATAAATTCTTTGTGTAGACGCTACACAATTAAAATTCACCAAGAATTTTATAATCCTAATATATTATGACTTATGAATTTCTTACTAAATCGAAAAACAATAAATTACAAATTTAAAGCTCCCACTAGTTTATCGGTTCCAAAAACCGTCTAATTAGTGACACTATATTCATGATTTTACAATTTATCGATTATTTAGAAATTTCTTGTGTAGTCACTACACAACAAAAATTCACCAAAGAATTTAAAAGTCCTAATCTGTCATGATAAAAGTTTTTAGGATTTTAGAATTTTTCCAATAACACCAAAGAATTTAAAAGTCCTTATAACCCACGGTTTTATTTCAACCTCAATCCATTTTTTACGGTTCCTTAAGACAATTTTAGAACAACAAGCTCCATTAATGGCCACTGATTCTGCAATGTCCTTTCCACGACTTCTTTTCACAACCCAACTACTTTTCCCTTGACTTGGATTAAGCAACCCTCTGGAGTAGTTAAAGGAATTGTTGGCACATGTGTGAAGAACAATATTCTGTCAGTTGGACGTATATAGAGATGAAGCTGGCACCGTGCTCGACTCTTTCTGCCTTCAACCTTAATCCTGTCAGTTCGGTTGACATTGAGGAAGCTTATGCGATACACCGCAGACTCACCTAACCATCGAAGCCGACTTTCTACCTCCACAACGTGATGTTGGAGTTGGACAAGTAAAAGCGAAAATTGGAGTTGAGAGTCAAACTCTTGACTCCTTGAGTTCTTCGACTTATTTTAACTTAATCTCATGTGTTTTTGTACTTTAGTTAGTCTTTTGACACATTTGTGTGGTGTGCAGTAGATCATGTGTGATGTCTTTAACACGCACATTTAGAAAACAATCTAGGTATACAAGCATGTTGTACAAGCTACATACATGTTAAAGGTCTTAGATATTAACATTAAACACTCCCGCAGTTTTCAAAGCTACACCTTTCTGCTGGTTAGTTTAAATGTCAAAAGAGTAGAGTTTCAAAAGCAGCAAAAGTATTTACAATGTGCCCAAAACAAGTGCACCTTCATCAGACTGATTTGCACGTGCGCTTCAAAACATGTCGATCTTTCTGCAATTGTTTTCGCTCATTTCTAGGTGCAAATGATCCACTCCTGAGAAAAATAAAGCATTAATTAGTAGTAGACTATGAAGCAACAAAGAAGTTCAAGCACAGTTGGAAAGGAAACAACTTCCATCAAAGAAACAAGCATTTTACTGTAATTGAGCACTCGAGACTTGCGCCTACTAAGAATTCAGGGATGCCGTGGTTGGATTTTTTTGAGTTTGAGTAAGGTTTCATCAATAAAAGTATTTCATATAGAAAGTTCGATTAGCATCTATCAATATCCAACTCAATGCCCACTGACAAAGATGCTGAGGCCCTCTCGGGAGATTTCAGGTATGAACCTATTACATGCAAAGTATGCTATATGTGATTATAAATGTCTGCCATGTGCGGTTCTATCATTTTTGTGAAGAAAACAAAAAAGAAAAGAAAGAAAGAACAAAAAAAGGAATCAAACTCCTCCTTCAAGTCCCTGGTCACAGTCGGGAGGACACAAAACCCTCAACAAAGGCTCATTAGCCTCATTTAATTAGGTCAAAAGGTTATTCAAATCAAACCTTGTCATGTTATTACTGCTAGCTTATCCTCTCCAAGGCAATCTGCAATACTCCAAAACCAAGCCTGACTCCAAAATCTCACCAGGAAAATGGAGTTTGATTCCTTTTTTTTGGAAATCCTTAGGTTAGTTTGTATTAACTAGTAATAGTCGGATTCGCAGCCAGTAACATATTAGCTATAAATTTCAAAGAGGACACTAGGTAAGAAAAATAATTAAGTAGAAATCCTGGTCATAAGTAGACTATAAGAAAAGTAAGAAGAAATAGGACAGAATATACATCCTCAATTGGCAGAAGAACTTCAGCTACTGATCCACAACATTTATCGTATTCCTTTGTCGAGCCACAGGGGCATCCCTTATTTCTTGAAAATTTCTGCATAAAAAGGAACACAGAAAAATTAACTTTGACCATACTTATCAAACTTAAAGAGAGAAATGAAAGCCAAGCTAATTTTAAGTGTCAGCAGATAAAAATTGAATCATAACCTTTTTGCAAGTAGCTCCACAACATTTCTTGTATTTCCTTACAGAGCCACAGGGGCATGGCTTATTTCTTGAAATTTTCTGCATAAAAAAGAATGCCCCGAAAAAACTTAACTTCAACAAAATTAAGCTAAATGGGGAAGTAGAAAGAAGGACAAGGTAATTTAAGTGTCAGCAAATAAAAAATGAATCAAAACCTTTTCTTCAAGCAGCAAGTTTTCTTGAGATTCTCCTTCAGATGATCCCCCAGCAGCTAATTTACAACAGGACCTATATTTCTTCTTTGAGCCACAGGGGCATGCCTTATTTCTTGAAATGCTCTACGCCAAAGAGATACCGAAGTCTTAATTAAATTTATCAAGCTGAAGAAGGGAATCGAAGGCAAAGTTAAAAAAAAAAAAAATTAAAATAAAAAGAACATAACCTTTTCCTCAGGCAGCAAGTCCTTCTTCTCATGAGATCCTACTTCATCATTGCAAGATGATCTCCCATCAACAAATCCACAACAGGCCTTATATTTCTTCTTCGAGCCACAGGGGCATGCTTTGTTTCTTGAAATTCTCTACAACAAAGAAATACCGAAGACTTAACTAAATTTATGAAGCTGAAGCAAAGGACTAAGGCAAAGTAAATGAGAAATGAACAATGACCATTTTCTCAGGCAGTAGGCACTTATTGTTTTCAGATTTTTCTTCATCTCCGGAAGCAGCTTTCAGGTCAACTTCCTCATTTTCAGCAGTTATATTTTCGAGCTGCCCAGACTTTCTATCAGGGCTATCAGCTGCATAAAATACAGTGAATACAGCACTATAGTGAAGCCATTTACTTTACCCCAAATATGCAGTGCCAACAGCAAAAAGGAGAACAAGAAGTATTAAAGTGAAACAAAATGGAAAAACCCTTAACTAAAGATAGAAAAGAAAATGTATAATCGGGGCGGACATTTTACCTTGAGCTTCGGGGTCAGGCACACAATGCCTGGTACAGAGGTTTGTATCATGTCCAAACAATTTACAAAAAGTGCATCTTGGAGGTACCCATTCATACTCCACCCCCTGCACAATTTCAACCCCAAACTCATTCTTAAAAACTATCACATTTGGTAGCTTATCATCATCTGCTTTGATCTCAACACACATTCTTGCATAAGATAGCCTTGATTGATCAATTGTATCTTTATCTGCAAACAACGGCCTCCCAATTAAGCTTCCCAATTTACTTAGGGCTTGTACAGTAAAATACTGTAAACCTAATCCAGGAAGCTTTATCCAAATCAGTACAGTTAGTAGACTTAGCTTTTCAATTGGTTTATTTGGTACCCATGGCCTTAAGTACATCATTTTACTTCCATAAAAAACCAATGATTCTTCCAAAACCTGATTTTTTGATTCTTCAGATTTAAACCTAAATATGAACAGCTCGTTATCAAGCTTCTGGACTTCTAAAAAGCCGAAATCATTCCATTTTGCTTCTGCAAACTTTTGAACTGCTTCAAGAGACGAATTATCACCTAGAATCTGAGCAATCACTGCGCAATTCCACTTATTTGTAGCTAAAGACACATCCTCGGCAGTGATTTCAACGATTTTTGGACCCTAATGCATCATGAGGGTGAAAATCCAAAGCGCCATTGCGAAGAACTGATTTACTCTTACTCAAAACAGTTGCCCAATCTATAATTGAGTCAGAACTTTTCGCAGATGATAAAGAAGCCATGGGATTCAAACTAGTTTGCTCCACCAAGTTCAGAATGCAAACATTCGCAGCAAATGAGAATATAGCTTGGCCCCGTTTTCAAATCTAGTTTATAGGCAATATAAACCGGGTGAAACGATCGAACGATATAATTTAAAGACGTAATGAAAGCGTGTGGTGTATATCTACTCACATTGTGTGTAGACACCACACAAACTACCATGTACAACATGGGTATGCTGGTGACATCTGTATATTCTTGTGACTAACCTTATTAGTTTTTGACTATATCAGTAGCGAATCCAGAAAAAAAATTCAGTGGGGTCATCCGTTACATAAATGTAGTAACCGTAAAAATTTCTAGGTTGGGCGGGTAATTAAACCAAAATTTCCGGGTCGGAACCGGGTTGTGCGGGTAATTATCTCAAAATTTCCGGATCGGAACCGGTTTAGACGGGTAATTAGGTGAAAATTGATTTTTTTTTTTTTACCAAAACGACGTCATTTCGCAACTATATATTTTTTTAAAAATTTAGTAAGGTCACGTGACCCCTTCTGGCTACACTGGATCCGCCCCTAGACTATAGTGACAGTGGATTGTATATTATATACATACTACACATATTATAAAATAGTAGAAGTTATGTTATAATTTTGGAGCATTTGTAATACATCTCAAGTCTTTTCTATTAAAATCAAACGCTTCTGCTCAATTATTAAAAGCCAAATTGGTGGTAGTAAATGTCTTCTTATATTTCTTTATACATTTCAACACGTTTCCTCGAAGTGCGGGCCCATATCAAATTTATCTGCCAACTAAGTATGTAATGCTGAACAAACTAAATTCAACCATAAAACCCGACCAATGAACACTTGCATATTATAAATGGGGAAATTAATGTTTGCAGCAGGGTTTGAACCCAAAACCTTCCGCTCTGATGCCATGTTAAAATCAAGCACTTATCGTTCTACTAAAACCAATTGGTGGTAGTAAATGTGCTACTATATTTCCTTATACATTTCAACATGCTCTAGAGAGAATGCTAGTATTAGTTTAATATCATTTGTCAATCACACCACGAT
Organism: Gentiana macrophylla; assembly: GCA_026214975.1. NCBI lineage: Eukaryota > Viridiplantae > Streptophyta > Magnoliopsida > Gentianales > Gentianaceae > Gentiana > Gentiana macrophylla. The sequence continues at coordinate 15,858,416 of CM047817.1, read as the reverse complement.
ATTCACAACGACGCTTTTTCCCAAAGATTTGAAATAAAGGGTTTTCAACCACAATCATTAAATATGTCTTCACCGTTTTTGAGCATTTTTTAGTGTAAAGCCTTATATGTTATGTTGTAAAATAAGGTATATGGGTTATGGTGGCTTTGGCTCCGCACCGTGCCGACCTCCTCTCTGCGGGATAAGCACGGAAGCATCGGAACACAACACTTGACTTTGCGGGATGTAGTGTTTAGTAGTAACCTACATCTTTTGTCTTTTGTGCAATGTGCTAAGCAATGATATAGAATGACCTAGGACTAGAAGTCTCTAGGAAGCCTTTTTTATGTGGAATGAAATTAGGTGGTTAGCTTAACTACGCTTGAACATAGTTGAGAGTCTAAAAGATAAAACACATTGGTCTTTGGTGAGGCACGTTTCTTCTTCTCGTGCCTCATGACACTTACACACATTGAAGCTTTAACTCAGATGGTCATTTGCTTAGGCTTTTACTCTTAGGTTGCAGGTTTGAATCTCACTTGGCTCAACTTTTTATGATTTGCAAAAAGTGCTTATTTGGTCTTTGGCGTGGAAATATCCGGATGACATGACATTAATTTTGGCCCGAAAATTGTCGAGTCAAATATTTTTCCGGGGTTCAGGACCATTTTTCGAAATTGCAAAAATTTCCAACCTCGTTCCCACTTTGTAAAGCGGGGCTTGGCAAGTACAAAAAAAAAAAAAAAAAACAATATCAACCCGTAGAAGCGGTGGTTTCTTGGATTTCTTCCCGCTGACTTATCAGCCCCATCCTTATTTTGGCAAATGTCGTGCATACTTTCACTATCAATGGAAAACACTTTCCACCATTATTCTAGCATAAGGAACGGTTTACGAAAGGAAAATAGTTCCTGGATTTGCGCCACTGCAGTACGAAAGCTGGTGGGGGAAGACGGAGGTGGTTATCGGACTGGTACGAATGAGAGACGACAGAGGTAAGACATTTAGAGAACAAATTGAGCTCATGTTTCTTCTGCGTAAAGCTTTCTTATAAAGAATTGGTGGAGGCGGCGGCGTCGGCGGAGAAGAGTGACTAAGCACGGTGGAGGCTTGAAGTAAAAGAAGCACTGAGTTGTTTCCTGCGAAAGCTTCCCGGTTTATGACGAGAAGAGATATTAGTGTGGAAGCTAAAGTTTTTTTTTTTTTTTTTTTATTAACAAAAGAGCGAATGAGCCTAAAATCCATTTTTGAATACAAATCAAATAGACTAAGGATGCAATTGGAAAGCCGGTACAAAAAGCAAAAAGAAGGTTGTAATCCAAGATTCATTAGCATCAATCACATAATTATGATTCATATGAGTCCCATAAACATCAATAGTGTAAAAGTAACACCTTATAGTAATAAAAGTGACACCAAGCATTGACGGTAACACATTTGTGGAGACACCAAACATTGACAATAACTATCACAGTAACAATATCACAGTAACAGTATCACAGTAACATGTACCAAGTTTTTTTAACGACAATATTATTTTTTATTAAAATAAAACTTTAACAAGATTTTGATACATCCAATGACAAAAACATGTAATGAAAAAAAAAACAGTACACTAAACCAAAAAACTTAAATACGACATTGCCAAAAACTCAACACACTATTATGGATCCGACTATTGTTTAGAAGAAACAACATCAACGATGAAACATGCGTAGCATCAACACTTCTTTTCAAAGAATCTGGTATCATTTCAAGTAGAAATTCAACGATATACATCGCCGTAGCAAAATCTTGTTTACATCCATCATTCCATAGCAAAATCTTCAATCTGACAACAATCTCTTAAAACTGAAGAATTATCACGTTAGACCACCACATCAAAACACTCATCCATCGCCTTAATCCAAAATCAAATGAGCAGGAACAGATACAGAACTCGTAATTCAAGAAGCATGTATCAATCAGCGAGGAGGACAAAAAAATTATTAAAAAAAAGCTACATTTACCATATAGACTAGCAAGAATCAGCAAAATCTACCGTGAATTATTCACTCCAAACCTAAATCAATCAATCACCGAATCAGAATTTAAATTTAAAAAAACTACCGAAAACTCTAATTGGATTCGCGCAATCGAAAAATGACCGCACATATACACAACCAAGAAAAACCCTAAGTAAGCTTCACGAGAAAAACAAAAACAAAAACAAATTATCGTGAGATGGAATCTACCGAATCGAAGAGAGTCGCAATCATAGTAACACAATAACATAAATGCAATCACGATGAATAATCCACAATAACGATATCACAATGAATAATAACAATTTCTTAAATAAATAATTCCGCAATTACAAGTGATATTCAAACAAATATGCCAATACTTTCCAAGGTTGTAGTGCTCATTCATAATAACATGAATTTGTAGGTATCGGATCAACTTAAATGACACTAACATATATGATTCAAAATAAGGCCTAAAGATTTGTCATTTGCATAATGAAGAAAGTACAAATAATCACCAAAAGACACATAAAACACATGTCAACAACTATTAATACAACAACAACAAGAATGATGTCAACTATTGACCACCACCCTCTTCCTCTAAAATTTTCACATATCGTGAAGCGTCATAACAAATTCTAGCAGAGAGCCTATGGCATAGTTTGTCAAGCCAACCTCAAGACCATAGCGAGGCAATTCATGTGAATATGCAACAACAAGAACAAAATCATCAATTGAGATATGTAGCAGAATATGATCACTATATTTTAATGCAACTAAAAAAATAAAGGTGGATTAAAGCTTAATTTAGGTGTGGAAGCCTGGAAGGTGGATTTATACCTAATTTTTCCATAACAAAATTGAATTTCCTTGCTTCAAACTCATTATAATCCCTATGCTTAACCAAATCTTGATTAGTCATTTTCTCCGAGGGCATAGCTCATTAATTAAAGAGGTCGTTGTATAGTCATTCTCTTCGGGACATAGCTTATTATTGAAAGAGGTTGAGAGTTGCAGTACCAGTCTGACCTAGTTGGAGTGTGAGAATTTGAATACTCTATTGAACGACTTATTTCAGCAATTTTTTTTTTTATTTTATATTTTAATCTCTTATAAAGTCGAAGAAAAAGCAATAACCGAGGGTGAAAGTGTGGAATTTTATCTCTTAATATAGAGCCATAGGTATAAATAACAATTTTATAATTCAATAAATATATATAAAAATCAACGTGGTGCCCCTTCATTTCAATGCTCGAGTAGAAAAACAGAGGCGCCCATAAAAGCCCCCAAAACTTTATAATAGGTCACAAATAATGGTTTCATCTAAATGATTAATTAAACAACCCATTGAATATTCTATTATTAATAAATTCAAAAGAAGACATCTCCTAGAAGACTTGATATTTACATTAAACTGCACACAGTTTTTCAAAGCTAATTATTTCACCCTAAATAAATATAAATAAATAAAATTGTTTAAAATGCACCCAGACCCAAGTGCACCTTCATCAGGATAGATTGCGCACTTGCTTCAAACATGTACCACTTGCCATTGTTTTCTCTGCCATTTCTAAGTGCAAATGATCCACTCCTGAGATAAACAAAGCATTAATTAGTAAAACATGAAGCAATCACCCCTATTAGAGTCAAATCCCCCAGGCTCATGCCTTCAAGAAAACAAAAGACACTGAATCAAGTAATCAAATAGGTCAAAACATAACATGTCCTTATTCTTGGATCCTCCCTTGGAATTTCGTGATACGGGTCAGAAATTCGATGTTTTTCTTTCTTCTTTTCAGAGCTCCCGGTGTCGGGGATCAACTGACCCCGTGGAATTATGTGATACGGGTCAGAATTTTATTTTCTTTTTTCTTTTTTGTAAAATGTAATGTAAGAAGAAATAGGCCAGAAATATACCTCCTCGATTGGCGGAAGATCTTTAGCTACTGATCCGCAACATTGCTTGTATTTCTTTGTCGAGCCACAGTGGCATGTCTTATTTCTTGAATTTTTCTGCATTAAAAAGAACACCGAAAACTTTGAATTCAACCGTATTTATCAAACTTAAACAGGGAGCAGCTGAAGGCCAAGCTAATTTCATGTGTCAGCAGCAAATGAAAAACGAATCATAATAACCTGTTTGCAACCATCTACTGATCCACAACATTTCTTGTATTTCTTTGTCGAGCCACACGGGCATGTCCGATTCTTCTGCATTAAAAAGAAAACCGAAAACTTCACCATGTTTATCAAGCATTGAGACGGTGTTAAAATACGATGTATATATACTTTTGTTTGGTAGCGTGTTCTATATCGGATACGTATGTGACACATACACTGATACACACTAGATACTCACTTAGGATACACACCTAGGGGCAAAATTGTAATTTTCGAAAGCTGGATACAGGATAAGCATGTTCAAAAGTCGGTAAAAACCGCCGGTAATGAATGCAAAGTTGTCCAAAATGATAAAGAAACTGCAAAAAATGAAGAAAACAACCAAAATTTGTTTTATCTTGTGTTTCATTATTTATTATTTAGTCCTTATAGTGTTATTTGTTAGAATTAATCATGACGTCATCATTATGTCAGATTTATTCTAATACTTTTTCCTATGTTCTTTATTTACTAGTTAACATTATTGTTTAGTTAATTAGTTAATATCTAAAGGCCCTTGTTCATTACTTGCCAAAACTCTTGGTCATTAGTCCAACTAGCCGTTGGGATGTGACTACCAACGGCTAGTTACTTTTCTCGTGGCTGGTTTGTTATATATAAACAACCATGCTCTCTTTGTAATAACTAAGCTTTTAATTAATGAAATAAACAACAAGATATTTCTATCTTCTCTTATCTATCTTCCGCTTTTACATGGTATCGGAGCTTTTGGCTCAAAAATTCAAAATTCAGGAAATTTTTAAAGAAATTTTTCAAATCCTCATGGTCTCTTTGAATCAATCTACAAGTAATGCTACTCTGTAGCACTCCTCTTTCGATCATTTTCCACCAATAATGGTGATCTTCAAAACATCCACTTGCTCTCAAACTCAATGGGAAAAATTACTTGAAATGGTCTCGGTTTGTCCGGACTTTTACGAAAGGGAGGAGCAAGCTCGATCCACCTTAATGGGACAGACCACCCAAGAAGACCCTAAGTTTGTTGTATGGGATGAGCAAGACTCCATGGTGATGTCTTGGTTATGGAACTCCATGATCCCTGAAATCGATGATACATGCATGTTCATGGCCAATGCAAAAGAAATTTGGGATCATGTGAAGGAGACCTACTCAAAGGTTAATGATGCGACTCAAATCTATGAGGTAAAGACTAAAATTTCAAATACAAAGCGAGGCGGCGAGATCCATCACTTTGAATATTCGGGCTGATGCAAGGTCCGTGGGCAAGAATTAGACCACTACCAATGCATCAAGATGAACAACGAGTGAGGATGTTTGAAATCTGAAAAGGATATTTGAAAAAGACAGAATCTACGCCTTTTGGTCGGTGCTTAACATTGAATATGACTCGATTAGAGTTCAAATTCTTGGAAGGGAGATCTCCCTAGTTTGAATGCAACAATTGCTCTTATTAGAGGCGGAGGAAAGTAGGAGAGGTGTCATGGTTGACACATCTCCCATTGAAAGTTCCTTTGATTATTCAAGGCACCAAGAATACCAATGACAAGATCCCTAACTTTCAAAGGAATGGGAACAATTATCAAAAGAATAACAACAAGAATGGTGAAAAAGACTCTCTGTTCTGTTCTTTCTGTAAAAGGAACAGACACACTAGAGAAAACTGTTGGAAACTCCATGGGAAACCAGGGAGTGACAACACCAACAAAAAAGATTGCTAACATCACAAGGGGCAATGAGACTCGAGAAAGATGAGAATGTCCAGAGAGTCAAATCGAATCAAAGTCTCGATCTTGGACCTTCGAGAGATAGAAAAACTGAGGAAGTTCATTGAGTCACTAGAAAGCTCATCAACCTCCTTGGCTTTTTCAGGTATGACTGGTTCTAATAAACAGTCTGAAGGTCCAATACAGTGGGTCATTGATTCTGGTGCCACAGACCATATGGTCATCTCATGTGATAATCTGACCTCATATAAAGTCTGTAACAAAAATAGAACCATATCTGTTTCTGATGGTTCCCTATCCATGTGACTGGGATAGGGGACTATGTTTTATGTGATAAACTCATCTTAAAAGATGTGTTACATGTTCCTAGTTTATCTACCAACTTTGATCTCCATACCAAAATTAACCAAAGACTCAAATTGCTTAGTTGCTTTCTCTTAACCTCTGTTTGATATAGGATCTTGTAAAGAAGGAGAGGATTGGGGTTCTTTAAAGCTAAAAAGGGTTATATTTACGGGAAGATCGGGAGAAAGAGCAAGTTCCTCGCTTTTGGTTTTTGTCTGAGCTAATCTTGACAATGTGTGGATGTACCACTATAGATTAGGACATCCTCCTTTTAATTTAATAAAGCAAATGCTACCTAATATGTTCAAAAACTGTGATAGTGATAGGCTCTATTGTAATAATTGTGAAATGGCTAAACACAAAAGAGTCTCTTTTCCTGCTCAAAACTTGAGGTGTAAAGACCCTTTCACCATCATACATAGTGATATTTGGGGGCCTGCACCTATTTCTAATATAAATGGTTCTTATTGGTTTGTTTCTTTTATTGATGATTGCACTAGAGTAACATGGATTTATCTTATGAAACAAAAATCTGATTTGCTAAGTATCTTTCCTAGATTCTACAACCAGATTCTGACCCAATTTGATACAAAGATCAAGAGGATAAGGTCAGATAATGGCAGAGAATACTTCAATCAGCTGCTTGATCCTTTTCTTGAGGAGAAAGGAATATTACATGAATCCTCATGTATCCACACTCCTCAACAAAATGGCCTAGCTGAGAGGAAAAATAGGCATTTACTGGAAATGTCTAGAGCTATTATGTTCCATATGTCTGTTCCCAAAAACTATTGGGGGGAAGCTGTGTTGACAGCTGCTCACTTGATCAATAGATTACCTACCAAAGTTCTGGGAGGTAAAACTCCTATTGAAATACTATATCAGGGGTTCCCAAGGTTGCCTCAACATGAAAAAACTCGATTCTTCAGAGTGTTTGGTTGTGAAGTGTTTGTACACATTCACAAACCAAACAGAGGGAAACTGGACCCTAGGGCACAAAGATGTGTGTTCATAGGGTATTCAAATACTCAAAAAGGCCACAAATGTTACCATCCTCCCTCTAGGAAAGTGCTCATCTCTAAGGATGTAACTTTCCATGAGGAAAATTCCTACTTCAAAATTCAGGGGGAGCCTGTTAATAAGGAGTTGGATACAAACACTGACTTTCTAATGGATCTGAGTGAGAACATCATTTCTCAAAATCACACACAACCGTAAACACTCTCTGGATCATGAATATTGAGGCCGAAAAGTCTACACAACAACGAGGAGAAGACTCTATCATGTATACTAGAAAGAAGAAGGTCACTAAACTTACTCCTCTATGTCTCCTCACGAGCACCGTCACAATGTGCCAAATCAAAGTGGGCCGAGTCACCTCGGAAAAGTGATGTTCTGAGGAAACAACTAGTGCAACCGATAATACAAGCGGTGACTCGTAACCCTCAATTGAAAATTATGAGGTTGGTGATTACGAGAATAAGTGATACAAATGATGATCTTCCCATAGCATTGAGGAAGAGAAAAGGGAATGTACTAAACACCCTATGAGAACATTCTGTCTTACAAAAATGTTCCGAAATCACGAAAGTTTCTAGCAAACCTTCCAGAAGAAGGTACACCAAAAATGTGAATGAGGCTCTTCTTGATGAAAAATGGGCAAGAGCCATGAAAGAAGAGATGAAAGCCCTAGAAAAGAATAACACTTGGGACTGGTTAACTTACCTAGGGTGAGAAAAAACGTGGGATGCAAATGGGTGTTCACTACCAAGTATAAATCCGATGGCACAATTGAAAGACACAAGGCTAGGCTTGGCTGGCTAAGGTTACACCCAAACACATGGCCTGGATTACTTTGAAACGTTTGCCCTGTGGGCAAAAAAATGAACTCTGTCAGATTCTCATTATCCCTAGCAGTGAACCTTGGATGGTCTTTACAACAATTTGATGTCAAGAATGCCTTTCTACAAGGCAAACTTGAAGAAACTGTTTACATGCAGGTACCTCCTGGATTCAAGGACTATGAAGGCAAAGTGTGCAAACTAAAAAAGGCCTTGTATGGATTGAAACAATCTCCAAGGGCCTGGTTTGGGAGATTTGCTCACTTTATGATACACAAAGGATACAAGCAGAGCCAAGGGGATCACACCTTGTTTGTCAAAATAGCTGATTCTGGGAAGAAATCCATCCTCCTGGTATATGTGGATGACATGATTGTCACAGGGGACGATGAATTCACAAATCAGTGGTTAAGGATAGAGATGGCAAAGGAATTTGACATAAAAGACCTAGGAAGACTCAAATACTTCCTAGGTATTGAAGTTGCTCACTCTAACCAGGGGATCTTTATCTCACAACAGAAATATATATTTGATCTTCTTAAAGATACTGGGAAGTTAGGGTGCAAACCTGCCAACACTCCCATTGATTACAATCATGGGTTGAATGAGTCTCCGTAAGATGAAGATGTGGATAAGTACTCTATCAAAGGCTAGTAGGGAAGGCCGATATACCTGGTTCATACTAGGCCAGATATTGCTTTTGCTGTTAATATGGTTAGTAGATTCATGCAAAAACCCAAGGTTTGTCATCAGAGGGCTGCAGACAGAATTCTGGAATATTTGAAGGGGTGTCCAGGCAAGGGGATCCTATATAAGAAGAGTGACAACCTTGACATCAAAGCCTATCTGGATTCTCGATTATGCGAGGATCTTTGGATGACAGAGAGATCTACTTACAGTCACCGCCTTTCTTTACGGGAGAGAACTTGGTAGTTTGGAGGAGCAAAAAGCAACCTGTGGTAGCAAGGTCAAGTGCAGAGGCTGAATTCAGATCTATGGCTATAGGGATGTGTGAACTGCTATGGCTAAAGATCATTCTAACAGACTTAAAGATAGCATGGAAGACTCACTATAGAGGCGATCGGTGACAACAAATTAGCTATTGACATTGCCCATAATCCAGTCCAACATGATAGAACTAAACACATTGAAGTGGACATGCATTTCATAAAAGAAAAGCTGGAAAGTGGGTTGATAACTACTGAGTTTGTGTCATCTAAGGATCAAGTTGCAGATTTATTCACCAAGGGCCTACCTGGGAAAGTGTTTCATGATGATGTTGGCAAGCTGGGCATGTTTGATATACATCTACCAGCTTGAGGGGGAGTGTTAGAATTAATCATGACGTCATCATTATGTCAGATTTATTCTAATACTTTTTCCTATGTTCTTTATTTACTAGTTAACATTATTGTTTAGTTAATTAGTTAATATCTAAAGGCCCTTGTTCATTACTTGCCAAAACTCTTGGCTGTTAGTCCAACTAGCCGTTGGGATGTGACTACCAACGGCTAGTTACTTTTCTCGTGGCTGGTTTGTTATATATAAACAACCATGCTCTCTTTGTAATAACTAAGCTTTTAATTAATGAAATAAACAACAAGATATTTCTATCTTCTCTTATCTATCTTCCGCTTTTACATTATTTAGTATATTTTGGTCCCTATATCTTTAAAATTTACGCATGTCTTCCGCACCCCTTCCACACCCCGTATCCTATATTTTCCAAAAATCCTGCACCCGCATATTTACACCCCGAAGTATCTATATACCCATGCAACCTAGGTGTTAAAGGCCAAGCTAATTTAAGTGTCAGCTAATAAAATAAAAACAAGCTAATTTAAGTGTCAGCTAATAAAATAAAAACAAATCATAACCTCTTTGCAAGATGATCTCCCAGCTACTGATCCACAACATCTCTTGTATTTCTTTTCAGAACCACAGGGGCATGCCTCGTTTCTTGAAACTTTCTGCAAACCGAAAAACTTAACTTCAATCAAATTGATCAAGCTGAAGAGGTAACCGAAAGCCATGCTAAATTAACGGCGTATTTAGTGGCACCACACAACATGTACCATAGCACAACACCGGGGTGTGAGGTTGAATTTTCCAGAGGTCGAAAGTGGACATTCAACCTCTAGAAAGTCGTCGAATATCACTGTGTTACCCCGGAAGTCGCCCTAATTTAAGTGTCAGCAAATGAAAGATGAATCATCACCTTATCCACGGGCAGCAAGCTCGTTTTTTCTTGAGATTCTCCTTCATTATTGCGAGATGATCTCCTAGCAACCGATTCACAACAGTACTTATATCTCTTCTTCGAGCCACAGGGGCAGGCCCTATTCCTTGAAATTCTCTACACCAAAGACTTAAACTTCAATCAAAGTTATCGAGGTAAAGGAAAGAACATAAGCAAAAGTAAACAAAAAAAATGAACTATAACCGTTTTCTTATGCAGTTGAATCTCATTGTCTTCAGATTTTTCTTCTTCATCTTGGGAAGAAGCTTCTTGGTCAACTTCCTCATTATCAGAATTGATTTCCAGCTGCTCAGACTTCTCATCACCATGGTTATCACCTGCATAAATTAATACGTACAGTAAATACAGTGCAAAAGTGAAGCCTTTATCCCCTAAATGCAGGGCCAACAACGAAAAGTAAATAATAAAAAAAAGAATTAAAAAAAAATGGAAAAGCCGTGAACTAAATGACTTCAAATCCTTCTCAACAAGATATCGTCAAGGCCAAGAAGCAGCCTTGTGATTAGAACAAGGATAATCATAATCAAACAATTTCCACCATTCATACTCGAAAGAAAGGACCTGAGTCTCTAGGCACACATTCCCTTAAAGCATTTGAAATACACCAAAATCCCTTTTCAGATCAGTAAAATACAAAATACCTAACACCAATTGTAACGCACAAAATCAGCATTCATCTATTCAAATTATGGGCGCAAGAGATTTTGATACATCAGACCATCAAAATGCTTCGCACTACTTGTTTGTAATGCACGCTAAGTGCATAATCTCTATTCTTCCATTCTAAGCGTGTTGTAGAGGCTTAGACACATTTCACTAAAACAGAAAAAATTCATGTTTAAGTCTGTAAAATAAAGAATGTGTTAAAAGACACTAATACAACTGCTCTTAGTCACCATAGATAATAAGGAACTTGTGTAATCTTAGTATCATACCAAGTTACCAATAAGATGCAGCTTGAATTTTACAGCAAAAAAAAAAAAAAAAAAAAGAGTTAAGATTAAGTACATCCATGGCAGACATTTTTACCTTCAGCTTCCTGGTCAGGCACATTATTTTTGGTGCAGAGGCTTGTATCATGTCCAAACAATCTACAAAAACTGCATCTTGGAGGTACCCATTCATACTCCACATCCTGCACAATATCAACCCCAAACTCATTTTGAAACACTATCACATCTGGTAATTTCCCATCATCATCTGCTTTGATCTCCACACACATTCTTGCATAACACAGCCTTGATTGATCAATTGTATCTTTATCCGCAAACAACGGCCTCCCAATTAAGCTTCCCAATTTACTTAGGGCTTGTAAAGTAAAGTACTGTAAACCTAATCCAGGAAGCTTAATCCAAATTGGGACACTTTCTAGGGTTAGCTTTTCAATAGGCTTATTTGGAACCCATGGCCTTAAGTACATCATTTTACTTCCATAGAAAACCAAGGATTCTTCTTCCAAAACCTGATTTTTGGATTCTTCAGATTTAAACCTAAATATGAACAACTCATTATCAAGGTTCTGCACTTCTAATAAACCGGAATCCTTCCATTTTGCTTCAGCAAATTTCTTGACTGCTTGAAGAGATGGATTATTATCACCAAGAATCTGAGCAATCACTGCGGAATTCCACTTATTTGTAGCTAAAGACACATCCTCGGCAGTGATTTTAACCAATTTTTTCGAGCCCAATGCATCAGGAGGGTGAAAATCCAAAGCGCCATCGCAATGAACAGATTTATTCTTACTCAAAACAGTTGCCCAATGTATTACTGGTTTAGAAGAAATAGATTTAGTTTCCAAATTTAAAACTGGTTCAGAAGAAATCCAATTTTTAATAAATGGTTCAAACAACTTTGTGTGCAACTCCTCGACAAAGCGAACTCTCTCGGCATCCATTTTTTTTTTGGAAGACTCCTTTCTTCTCCTCCTATATATATATATATATAGAGAGAGAGAGAGAGAGAGAGAGAGAGATATAGACGAAGGAAAAATGGTAAGGATTTTTTTTATTTTTTTTTATTTTTCTTTTTAAAGAACTAACATATGATAAGATATGATTTTCTTAAATACTTAGCTGAGATATTTTTGAATATATTAAAGAGATAGAGTTTAACAATTTTTTAGAATTTATCAACTTTTCTATAATAAAAAATAATAATTTATCAACTTTTAAAAAATGTAGATCCACTAAAAAAAATAATTGTAGATATATACTGTTTTATTTATTTATTTTAGAAATACAGACATTTCATTATGTTTTGTCCGTCAAACTAGCGAGAATTACATTCTGAAGGGGGCAATGAATCCCAAAAGACACTCCCGACAAGCTCTAGACCTTTTTTGGCTAACAAATGTGCAGAACGATTTCAATTACACTTAATGAACGAAAATTTAAAAGAAGAGAAGCAAGCTAAAAAGTGCTACAGTCTTCCACAATGCTGCCCAAGTCTGATAAATTTTGCTCTTCAAAAATGATTTTTTGACAGACAGTGAGAGAGTCTGATACAAAAATCACCTTGAAATAGCCTCATTGGATTGCTAGGAATATCACATGTATATTGCTAAAGCTTCCCCGACGACTACTGTAATATTCCGATTTTCGGGAAAGGGCAGACGTGTCTTTTTGTGAAAACGAAATATTGGGTTCGATTTTTTTTTATTTGGAGTTTAAGTAATTGGATATTTATATATATAATTTTAAGGTAATTATGTATATAATAAAAGAGATTTTTTTCGATTTTATAATAGGAAAAGGATTTATTTGGGATTAACTACTTAAGGATCTATTATACACATTAATCCCATAACCTAAACAAAAAAGAGAGCAACCATGATGCCCTTCTTCTTCAAGGCAAGCAAGCAAATTTTGGGTCAAGGATTTTCATCGGTTCTAAGTCGATTCTCAATCGCTTTTGAGATCGATTTGAGCATCGGAATCGTCGTGTGAAGGAGCGTCGATTCAACACCAAAAAGTTGGATCTTTTCCTAGGTAAGAATTCGACCCTTGTTTGTTTTTGGGTGAGTTTTAAGGATCAAAACTCATATCTTTTCATGGTTAATCGTTCAGAGCGTGTGATCGAATCTAATCAAAGTTTGGATTTATCACATGATTTGATCTCGGAGAAAAAGATCAATTTCTTCTTTGCTTACCGAGCTTTTGTCTTTGTTGGTATTGTTTGTTAAACAAGTAAGAAGCTCTTCCTACAATCTAATTATGGTAGTGAGTAGTTAGATCAAGATTTAAGATGTCTTGGTGCAAGAAAGATGTATACTTTGATTGGTTAACGATCCTAGATGCTATGATATGCTTAGATATGCGTTTAGGCGTTTTTGGTGTTATAGTTGTCTTCTTGTTTGTGTTAGAAACGGATTAGAAATCGAGTTTGAAGATTTTAGGGTTTTGGGAGAAACGCAGTGGGCGGGCGTTGCATAGCGGACGGGCGCCTGGAAGCTAAAAACTCAAACGGGCGTTTGCCTTAGGCGGACGGGCGTTTGAGGAGTGATTTACATACAGTTGTAGCGCGTTTAGGTGGACGGGCGCCCAGATTATAGTGACGGACGTCCAGATCCCGCACGGACGTCCATAAGGTTGGACGGGCGCCCAGATAGGTTTAAACGAGCGTTTATGGTTCTAGACGGGCGTTTGATCAGTTTACTTTGTTTTGTCGATTTTAATCGATTCATTTTAGTTCAGGCCTCAATGTTATGTTATTTATTGGATTGAGCTTTAAAACATGATATATTAAGATTAATTAAAAAGGAAACAAGCTTCGATTGAACTTCCGATTCGTTCAGTTAAAACACCGAATGTACTCTTAAAGGGAGTTGAAGTTCGGATCCGTCGGAAGGGCATTAAAGGGCTTGTGCTTTGGTGAACTAGAGTTCATCAATGTCTGTGTTTAATTTTGCTAGACTTGTCCGTGTCTAGCGATCTACAGTAATGCGAGTAGGAGATGTGAGGAGCCTACTTGAAAACACTAGGAATGGCTAGTTAATTCACATCAATACCTACATATGTGTAGTAAAAGATAAAGCATCATCTATTCTCGGTTAGACACTAATCCATATCGGCGATGTGATACGCTCATAAAAGGTAGACAACAACTGCTGGCCTTAAACGGTCAAGAAGGGTAGTGGAGGAAATCCATCGGACGATACGCATACCGGGAGACCCCGAGCTAATCGGTGCTAATCACCGTTAGTTAGCAAGTATATCTTCAGGCTGATGAACACCATGCGCAGTGTCCTTGAGTAGTGACGCAACAAAGATAAGTTAAGTAGAAACGTATAGTCATGACGTGTCGATGGGCATGGGATGAACCATAAATTGAGTCGGTCTCACTAAGATGATTAATTAATAACGAACCTTAATTAAATTGTAGCTTCTACTTCTTACTATGTACATTGTACTTACCTCAAATGCATGTTTATTTATGTGTTTGGGGAGAGAAGACGAACAGGTTGGTGATGGTTTCGAGGAGGACTTCGATGATGACGTTTGAGGACGCCAGAGTTGAAGACCTTGTTTACTATTTATCATTTATTTCATTTATGCCTTAGACTTGGTTTTTAATGGATTCTCGTAGTTTACTTCTAGTACTTTTGGATTCGTTGGTTTCTTCCGAATGTAATAAGCATTACATTTTCTTTCTACCTTTAGTGATTCTTAATCTCTATTGTTTGGGAAAAATTACCCGAGTCTTTTGCTTCCGCTTGCTTTTATTTGATACTGACGTAGTGAGGCTTACGTGTAATGTTATTTATTTAATGTTATGCGTGCGAACGCTTCGCTTCCGGATAAGGACTCGTGTCCGGAACGGGCGTTATAGCTTGGTATCGAGAAAAGCGTCTTTTAGGCTTCTATTCTTTTAAGATAAGTTTCCTCTAGCTCTTTTAGTAACGCTCGTTTTCTTTGATCATCGTGGATGGTGTTCACGAACTGGAGCCGTGCGTGCGTAATCGCCGAGTTCGACGGGAGAGTCCAATACCGGTCGTGGGAGGAGGTATTGTGAGGTCGAGTCATCCACCTCGGCGGAGTTTGTCACCACCTCCACATACAAAGAACCCTTCACCGGATTCTCGCCGAATTCACCACTACGACCTCAAAGAACCCCGCAGCGGGCATGTGGGAAGTTCGGTTCCATTTTCTCCGGTCGGTGAAGTTCCAAGAAGTTCGATACCACCGCCATGAGCTACCCTCCGCACCGCAAAATCTTTTACCCTCCACCAGTGAGCCACACCTCACCCATTGTGTTCCACCAAAGAACAACAGATCCCCTATCCACCTCCAAAGAGGTCCTACACCACGACCTACAAAGACCACCGTCACCCCGCCCGACTTTCGGCAAGGTTTTGGCTACCCACCCTACGGTTTCCAAGAACCCCAGATCACCAAAGAAGCAAGATGCGCATCTCCTCCAGCTTTTACCGCAAGAACCACCGCTAGACCGGTTTTCGAGCAAGCACCACCAGCTTGACCGGTATACTAGGTTGAGAAGGAACAAGGTCCAGATTTCTTTGTAAATGTTGAGCACTCAAGGCCGAGGATTGGATAAGAAGTTTTGAGAAGGCATGTAGGAATATACATGTCCCCGAGACCGAGATGGCACAGCTTGGCGCCGCTTTTCTTTTAGCGCAAATTGAAGCTTGGATTGATGCGATCTGAGTAGTAATGGTAAGGTGACAGATTGGGAAGGTTTCAAGACCATGTTTTACAATGAGTACTTCCTGCTACATGTAGCAGAGCATGGCAAGCCGCCTTAAAGCATAAGCGGTTTAACTATGACAGCTTTCACAAGACACCAACAAGTTTAACGAGTTGGGAAGATTCTACCCTGAGCTAATGAAGGTAGAGGAGAGGAAGATGGCCCTATACAAGGAAGGGTTAGCATATCATATACAGTCTGGCATGCTAGGTTTCACGGCTAAGAACATGGCGGAGTTGTTGAATAAAGCTTTGGAAGTTGAGACCTTCAGGAAGAAGGCCACCGTGATTGTTGGGAATAAGAGGAGCTTTGGAACGAGCCAGGGTAATAACCGAGGAGCACCACATCAGAGTTTCAAGAAGACCACGGCCCCTGCAGCAAGTAAACCACCTACCGGAGCACCCCTTTGCCCTAAGTGCAACAGGAATCACTCAGGTGAGTGCCGAGTTCATACAAACGGGTGCTATCTTTGTGGAGAAACGGGACACTTTGCTAAGAACTGTCCGACTAAAGGTCCAACGGGTAACCAGAAGCAAGGAAGTGGTAGTAGCGCCCAAGTCGCCTGATTCGTGTTTTTGCAAATGATGCTGAGAGGCGGAACCTGAGGATGACGTTATATCGTGTACTTGTTGTTAATTTGTTCTTTTAAGTTATGTTTATAGCATGTTTATTCATGTTGTGATCAGAGTTAATTGAATAAATATGCATCGTAGGTACGATAATGTTAAATAATCTTATGGTCGAGCTTGTTCGATACGGGAGCGCCTAATACTTTCGTGTCGACTAAGAGTAGCTAAGAAGTTGAATCTACCTTTGGAACCTTTAAGAAATACCTTAGAGATAATAACACCATTAGGAAAGTTACTAAGGTAACCAAGTTGATGCCTCAAGTGGAAGTCCAAGTTGGATCTTATCGATGCAAAAGCGACTTCACAGTTTTAGACTTTTCGGATTTTGATGTGATCCTTGGAATAGATTGGCTATCCGAGAACTTCGTCCATCTAGATTGCCGAGGAAAGAAAGTGATCTTTAAGGTACCTGGGAAATCTGATAAGGCCTATCAGGGAAATGTTTATAAGCCCAGTAAGAGGCGTCACCCTATAATTTCAAATTTATTAAGGCTATAAGAGCTTGTCAGAAAGGTTGTGAAGGCTACTTGTTATACGCAGTGGATGTGGAACAAGTGAAGCCCAAGTTAGAGGAAACCCCTGTAGTCAAGGAATATCCTGAAGTGTTTCCGGAAGAGTTACCGGGGAACATGCCGGATAGAGAGATCGAATTTGAGATTAAGTTGATACCAGGAGCGACACCAGTTGCCAAGGCACCTTATAGAATGGCGCCGGCTGAGTTGAAAGAGTTGAAAGCTCAGCTTAAGGACATGCTCGAGAGGAATATAATTCAGCCTAGTACTTCACCTTGGGGAGCCCCAGTGTTGTTTGTCAAGAAGAAAGACGGTAGCATGAGGATGTGCATAGACTACAGAGCGTTGAATAACCTCACCATTAAGAATAAATATCCTCTGCCAAGAATTGATGATTTGTTTAATCAATTGCAAGGAAGGAGTGTGTTTTCTAAGATTGATCTTAGGTCAGGATATCACCAGTTGAAGATCAAGGTAGCAGATATACCGAAGACGGCTTTCAAAGATTTGAGATATGGACATTATGAGTTCTTAGTCATGCCTTTTGGACTCACTAATGCTCCATCTGCATTTATGGACTTAATGCAGCGTGTTTTCATGCCATACTTGGATAAGTTTGTGATAGTATTCATAGACGATATCCTAGTATACTCCAAGGATGAGAAAGAACATGAAGAACACTTAAGGATTGTGTTGGAGACTCTGAAGAAGAATCAGTTGTATGCTAAGTTTTCCAAGTGTGACTTTTGGTTGAATCAAGTGAGTTTCTTGGGTCATGTCATTTCTGGAGATGGCATTAAGGTTGATCCGGCAAAGGTTGAGGCAGTTGAGAAGTGGTCCAGACCGACTACAGTTTCAGAGGTTAGAAGTTTCCTTGGTTTGGCTGGCTATTATAGGAAGTTTGTTCAAGACTTCTCAAGGATAGCTACACCACTTACCCGGCTCACTCAGAAGAATGTGAAGTTTGAGTGGACCAGTGAGTGCGAAGAGGCTTTTCAGACGTTGAAGGAAAGGTTGACTACACCCCGATTTTTTGGCGCCCGGAGATCTTTGATAATTATGACGTTTACACGGATGCTTCGGGACAAGGTTTAGGTTGTGTGTTGATGCAGGGAGGGAAGGTAATTGCTTATGCATCCCGACAGTTGAAGGTGCATGAGAAGAATTACCCAACCCACGACTTGGAGTTAGCAAATGGTTGTGTTTGCCTTGAAGACTTGGAGGCACTACTTATACGGAGTTAAGGCGAGGATCTTCACCGATCACAAGAGCTTGAAGTATTTCTTTACCCAAGAAAATCTGAATATGAGACAAAGGAGATGGCTAGAGTTCGTAAGGATTATGATTTGGAGATACAGTACCATCCGGTAAAGCGAATGTGGTAGCGGATGCTTTGAGCGTAAAACCAGATTTGCGGTTTCAAGTGTTGAAGTTGTGGCGAGAAAGGCTAGACGGGCTGCAAATCCGAAGTTTTGATCGATTGAAGACCGGCGCTTGTGGCACCGTTGATAGCAAGGTCTCGAGTTGATGGATGATATTCGGGAAAAGCAAGATGAAGATCCGGCTTTAGTTGATTTGAAGCGAGTTGCAAGAGAAAAGCCTACAGTGGGATATATGTGCTAGACAAGAACGGAAACCTTTGGTACCGTGGATCGCTGTGTGTGTGCCTAATGTTGGTGATTTGAGGCAAAGAGTTATGGAAGAAGCACATAGGATTGCATTTGCGGTTCATCCAGATCCACTAAAATGTACAGAGACTTGAAGGAAAAGTTTTGGTGGCCTCGGCGATGAAACCGAGATAGCCAAGTTCGCTGCGTAACGTGACACTTGTCGGGCGTGAAGGCCGAGCATAGAAAACCAGGAGGAATGCTTAAACCATTGGAAATCCCGAATGGAAATGGGATAAGATCACAATGGATTTCATCACCGGTTTACCGAGGACAAGAGGCGGTCATGATGCGATTTGGGTGGTTGTGGATAGATTGACTAAATCCGCCATTTCTTACCGTATAAGGTTGATATGCCCTCAAGAAGATGACGACACTATACTTGGATAATATAGTGAAGTTACACGGAGTACCTATATCGATAGTATCGGACCGTGATTCGAGGTTCGTCAATGGTTTTGGAAAAGTTTGCAAGCGCCTTTCGAACCAAGTTGGATTTGAGTACGGCCTTTCATCCTCGCACGGATGGACAATCTGAGAGAACTATCCAAACACTTGAAGATATGTTGAGAGCTTGTGTTTTGGAGGTAGGCGGATCATGGGATGATTACCTACCGGTAGCGGAGTTCGCCTATAACAATAGTTATCATGCAAGTATAGGTATGCCACCGCTTGAAGCGTTGTATGGAAGAAGATGTAGAAACGCCATTGCTTTGGGATGAAGTCGGAGAAAGACAAATCACCGGGCCGGAATTGGTTGAGCAAGCTAAGGAAAGAGTTCAGCTTGGTTAAGAAGAATCAAGGCGGCTCAAGATAGAGACAGTAAGAGTTGGGCGGATGTTAGGAGAAGGCCTTTAGAGTTCGGTTGGTGAAAGAGTTTATCTACGAGCGTCCACCAATGAAGCGGAGTGAAACGCTTTGGACAAAAGGGAAAGCTAAGCCCAAGATATGTTGGACCTTTGAAATTCTCGGAAAGAATTGGACCGTTGGCTTACAAGCTTAAGTTACCGTAATCCATGTCAAGAGTCCACAACGTGTTTCATGTCTCGATGTTGAAGAAGTGTTTGACCAAGACGGATGTTGAGGCTACTGTTGATACGGAGATTCTTCAAGATAATCTAGCATATGATGAGACACCGATCGTGATTTTGGACAGAAAGAAAAGATGATTAAGAGACGGTTGATTCCTTTGGTTCGTGCAATGGAGCAATCATTCACCGAAGAAGCTACGTGGGAAGTCGAGGATGATATGATCAATGAGTTCCCGATTTTATGGACTTACCAGTATGTTCTAAGTTTCGAGGACGAAACTCCTTTAAGGGGAAGAATGTAATATTCCGATTTTCGGAAAGTGGCGACGTGTCTTTTTTGTAAAACGAAATATTGGGTTCGGTTCCTTTTATTTGGAGTTTAAGTAATTGGATATTTATATATATAATTTTAAGGTAATTATGTATATAATAAAAGAGATTTTTTTTTTTTTTTATAATAGAAAAGGGATTTATTTGGGATTAACTACTTAAGGGATCTATTATACACATTAATCCCATAACCTAAACAAAAAAGAGAGCAACCAGATGCCCTTCTTCTTCTCTGCGTGTGCAAGCAAATTTTGGGTCAAGGATTTTCATCGGTTCTAAGTCGATTCTCAATCGCTTTCGAGATCGATTTCGAGCATCGGAATCGTCGTGAAGGGAGCGTCGATTCAACACCAAAAAGTTGGATCTTTTCCCTAGGCAAGAATTCGACCCTTGCTGTTTTTGGGTGAGTTTTAAGGATCAAAACTCATATCTTTTTCATGGTTAATCGTCTAGGAGCGTGTGATCGAATCTAATCAAAGTTTGGATTTATCACATGATTTGATCTGCAGGAAAAAGATCAATTTGCTGCTGTTTTACTGAGCTTTTGCTGTTGGTATTGCTGTTAAACAAGTAAGAAGCTCTTCCTACAATCTAATTATGGTAGTGAGTAGTTAGATCAAGATTTAAGATGTCTTGGTGCAAGAAAGATGTATACTTTGATTGGTTAACGATCCTAGATGCTATGATATGCTTAGATATGCGTTTAGGCATTTTTCGTGTTATAGTTGTCATTGTTTGTGTTAGAAACGGATTAGAAATCGAGTTTGAAGATTTTAGGTTTTGGGAGAAACGCAGTGGACGGGCGTCTGCATAGGCGGACGGGCGTCTGGAAAAGCTTAAAACTCAAACGGGCGCTTGCCTTAGGCGGACGGGCGTTGAGGAGTGATTTACATACAAGTTGTAGCGCTTTCTAGGTGGACGGGCGCCCAGCTTATAGTGGACGGACGCCCATCCCCGCACGGACGCCCATAAGGTTGGACGGGCGCCCGGTAGGTTTAAACGAGCGCTTATGGTTCTAGACGGGCGCTTGATCGCTTTACTTTGTTTTGTCGATTTTAATCGATTCATTTTAGTTCGAGCCTCAATGTTATGTTATTTATTGGATTGAGCTTTAAAACATGATATATTAAGATTAATTAAAAAGAAACAAGCTTCGATTGAACTTCCGATTCGCTTCGCTTAAAACACCGAATGTACTCTTAAAGGGAGTTGAAGTTCGGATCCGTCGGAAGGGCATTAAAGGGCTTGTGCTTTGGTGAACTAGAGTTCATCAATGTCTGTGTTTAATTTTGCTAGGACTTGTCCGTGTCTAGCGGTCTAAGTACGAGAGTAGGAGATGTGAGGGAGCCTACTTGAAAACACTAGGAATGGCTAGTTAATTCACATCAATACCTACATATGTGTAGTAAAAGATAAAGCATCATCTATTCTCGGTTAGACACTAATCCATATCGGCGATGTGATACGCTCATAAAAGGTGGACAACACCTGCCGCCTTAAACGGGTCAAGGGTAGTGGAGGAAATCCATCGGACGTGATACGCATACCGGGAGACCCCGAGCTAATCGGTGCTAATCACCGTTAGTTAGCAAGTATATCTTTCAGCCGATGAACGCCATGCGCAGTGTCCTTGAGTAGTGACGCAACAAAGATAAGTTAAGTAGAAACGTATAGTCATGACGTGTCGATGGGCATGGGATGAACCATAAATTGAGTCGGTCTCACTAAGATGATTAATTAATAACGAACCTTAATTAAATTGTAGCTTCTACTTCTTACTATGTACATTGTACTTACCTCAAATGCATGTTTATTTATGTGTTTGGGGGAGAGAAGACGAACAGGTTGGTGATGGTTTCGAGGAGGACTTCGATGATGACGTTTGAGGACGCCAGAGTTGAAGACCTTGTTTACTATTTATCATTTATTTCATTTATGCCTTAGACTTGGTTTTTAATGGATTCTGTAGTTTACTTCTAGTACTTTTGGATTCGTTGGTTTCTTCTGAATGTAATAAGCATTACATTTTCTTTCTACCTTTAGTGATTCTTAATCTCTATTGTTTGGGAAAAATTACCCGAGTCTTTTGCTTCCGTTTGCTTTTATTTGATACGACGTAGTGAGGCTTACGTGTAATGTTATTTATTTAATGTTATGCGTGCCGAACGTTTCGGTTTCCGGATAAGGACTCGGTGTCCGGGAACGGGGCGTTACAACTACGTCAAATTTTCCTTTCATTTCCTCAAAAAAGATTTTAGAATATTACCATTGCTATCTCGCACCAAACCTCCAATAGCCATTATATTCTCATTAAAAGCCGCATCAACATTGAACTTAACTTCATCATTTGTTGGAGGCTCCCACACTTGCTGATAATTCACAGTTCTAGGATGATTTGCAGAATTGTTGATGGCGTCAAAATACTCCGTTGCATCTGATTCAGCTAACGTATTAGGGACGAGACAGAGACATCATATCCTTCAAAAATATATGCGCATCTACTCTTCCATATACGCCATAAGATACATATTGTTGTAGCAGACCCTAGTGCGTTCTCCTTAAGCAGCAATATATCCAACAAATCAGCCATCGAAGAGACTCGAAGTTGCATCCAATAGCTTCCTTCCGGTACAACCTTCCAAATAGCTCTTGGGATAGAACATTCAAAAAACATGTGCCATGCTGTTTTTTTTGTCATTCTTACAAATTTTACAAAAGCGATTGCTGAATCCTCGTTTGTATCATCTCTCCCAAAAGCTTAAGCTGATAGGGATGTAGATAATTAACATTATATATCTCAATATTCCACGCAAAGTGAACAATGCGAGGACGCACTTTCAAGCTCCAAAGACCTGTCCAAAATTTCTTCGATGACACGGAACTAGTTGCAACATCTTCTTCATTTGCATCTTTTTTCAATTTGTGAGCTAGATGATAACGTGTTCGAACCGAGTACAAGCCATTTTTTGAGTAATGCCATGCAAATAAGAGAATCCTCTTTTCGCCGAGGTGATAGAGGGATAGAAAGTATCTTTTCCGCTTCAAAGGCATTAAAATTGCACCGAATAATTGCTTCTCTCCGAATAATTTCTTCTCTGCATAGTCTAGTCGTTGACTCGTTGGATTTATCAAGGAGCTTACCTTATCATCCAGGTTTTCAAGGTAGAAAAAGCCTCGGCGCGTACACTGTTTATTCAATTGGAATAGAATTGATATTTTTATTTTTATAGAATGGATCATTTGTTTACGCTGTGATTGATTTTTTTTTTTTTTTTTTTTTTTTTTTTTTTGGGAGGGATGGTGATTGATTTTCATAAATTACAATTACCCCTATAAGGGGTCCTGATTGTAATCTATTGGTGACTGGTGAGTAGCTGAAAGAGTCTGGTTAGTGATATTGAGCAAATTCTTAATAATTCCGCTAAGCTCTTTAACTTTTTTAAGATAAGTTGATATGGAAGTTTAAATAAAAAAGGTGTTTTTTCTGGGAAGAATGGGTTAGAAGGACATAAAAATTAAAAAAAGGTAGAAAAATAGGACAACTTTTAATTCTCTTTTTTTTAAATGAACATTTATACTAGTTATGTACAAAAATACCCTCATAGTTCCAACGATATTTTGTTGAGGGAAAAAAAAGAATGAATCATATTTAAAAGATAAGAATCAATACAATTTTTTTTTTTTTGTTAAAAGAATCAATACAAATCATAACTACATTTTTTAACTTTATCAGATTGAATCATATGCAATAGCTTAATTTTGGGATAATCTTGGGGGATGAATTTATATTTAAAAAATGAGAATCAATACCAATCTTTACTATATGTAACTACATTATTTTTTTTAGTGTGACTACATTTATTACATCAATTAGTACTAATTTGTTTTACATTATTCTTATATTTTTATTGTTAGAATCGCATTCTTTTATGTGTGTTACTACACATATTTTTGGCTCGAACTATACTTAATATTTTGGTTGTTACTTCATTTTATGTGTTACTACTTGTTTTACAAGTATTACTACATTATTTTTCAATGTAACTACATATATTTGGTTGGTTGGCCGGTACAACATCTTTTTTTGCGTTACTACATTTTTGTTGTTGTAATTACCTTGTTTTTATCTGTGTTACCCGACGTTTTTAGCTGGAACTACAATTATTTTATTGGTTGTTACTACTTTGTTCTCTGCGTTACTACATTCTTTTTGCAGCCGTAATGGATTCGAGTTGTGACTACATGTTTGACTTTGGCTATAATTAACTATTCAAGCAATTGTTATAAGAAAGCAATTATATGGAACAAACAAAATAAAAAATAAAAAATTTATCCGTTAAACAAAGCAATTTAATATGGAACAAACTGCTAGGTCGGAGCAGTTATAACCACAATGAGAGATTGAGGGAAAATCATAAAAAAACATTACAAAATGAATAAGTATGACACACTCTTTTTTTTAGTTGCAAAAATGACAAATAATTTCAGACGGACAAAATTATCCCTTTTATTAAAGGGACGCGCGCATATGCATTAATCTTCCGCTGCTTCAGGTTTGTTTGTTTGTTTGTTTGTTTTTTTTTTTTTCAAACATCCGTAACTTTTGATTTATAACTCCGATCATAGAATTATTTTCACCAAAATTCTTTTTTTTTTTGCTCTTTAATTTGAGCCCCAAATACGATACCCTTCCAACGTAAATTTTGAAAGCCGAAAAAATATTTGCATTAACCGGAGCATTTTTCTTATAAACGACCGTAACTTTTGATTTAGAACACCGATCATCAAAATTGTTTCACCAAAGTTCATATTTTTTTTATCTTCATTTTGAGACCTCATTTGATACCTTTTCAATGTAGTATTTGAAAGCCGAATTTAATCGCATCATTTACACTAAACAAGACGATGTCGATGTCGTGCTCATTTAAGACTTAATTCAAGTGACTACTTCAAGGCACACATATCTGGCTCATATAAGACTCATTCAAGAGGATCAGGATATATTCAAAGCTTCAACCATCCAAATGATAAAAGGCTATTACAGCAGCACTTTAAAGGTAAAAGTCTCAGCCAATGGTTCAACAAGAATGGAGGTAGCAGATATACATCAGCAGGTGTTCAAATGCAGATTAGGTGAAGTAATTCAGCTAGAGATCAAATGCAAAGCAGCAGGTTTTATGTTCAAATTTAAAAATTCTACTTCTTGTTCTAGCAACTATTCTAAGAAAATGTAATCTTCAAGAACAACTAATCCTCTCATCTCAATTCAGAAATTAACATCTGGAGGTGATGATTAATGAGATCACATGCCTGCCTAGTAGTAGTACGGTCCCAAGTTTCTCATTGGCATTTGGCGAACCAATCCAAGTGCATGATCCAACATCTTGGTGTTGGGGAGATTTTGCATCATTAAAACAAAAGAAAATTTATAACCCTAACCTATATGCAAAACTAACTCCTAACCGGCCGAATACCGGGTTGTTGATAGTAGAGCGAGATAAGTAAGGGGTCGATCCACAGGGAATTGGGATGTTGAATCTAATTTCATTAACTCTCTCAATTGTTACTCAAAGAATGAATAAACAAAAGGAACAAAAGAACAAAACATAAAAACAGAAAAACATAAACGAACAATCAAAATAAATCTAACCTAAGAAACATGGGAACAACCAAAGTACAAACCTAAGTGATTTCAATTCTAGTTAATCTCATGATTCTAATTCAGTTTGTGGTTTCACCCTTTCACGAGACACAAATCCCTAATCTCTTAGTAAACTTATCTCTCAAGCTATGAAAGCCTACTTTGTAGTGAATTCAATTATCTATCTCTCATCTTTCGAGTGTTGAGACGATTTACCAAACAAAACTCGGGTGTAGATTCAATTAAATCTCGCTTTTAAAGAACCTAACAACCTAGGAATCTAACTCATTAACTTGTCATCATTAATGGCTAAAACCCTATCTTTACTATGGTGATCTAGCGTTTACGCAACTTCCGTATTATAAACATCAATCGTGAACTAATCTTTCGATTCTAATTCACATGGCATACAAATCGCATAGAAAAATACAAACTAAATCAAACGTCATGAAGAAAAATCGGAATTAAATTAATCATAAGAGAACTCACATAGTCTTGGATACAATGGTTGAAACACCATGGAAACGAAAAGAAAAGCTACATAATCTACTCCTAATCTAACCTCGGTTCACCCGAGCACCAGGCTCGGGTGACCGGCCTTCAACTCTCCAAGATGCGGCTGTGCTCTCTTTTTGATGTGAAGAAAAATATGGATGCCCTTAGGGTTGGGGCGACGGCTGTTTAAATAGAAGATTAAGTCGGTTTAGGCAAAGGCGGCGGCGGACGCTCGTTTGAATAGACGGGGAGTCAACGCTCGTTCAGCTTGCGTCTGGAGACTCTGAATGTAAAATACGATTATGGACGCTGCATGGACGCCAGTTCACCCTTGGACGCTCTTTCACTGACGATCAAATCTTGATTTTTCCATCTTTATCTTGATTGATTTCTTTCCTTATCTCTTTTAATCTTCCATATCTTTGATTGATCCTCTTCCATCTCGAATTTAGCCTTTTAGGATCATCTTTTCCATCATTAATTGGGTATCTACAAATATAAAAAACATACCAAAACGTAATAATTTCCAAAATAATATAAAAACATCAAATAAACATAAAAATCGATACGTTTTCATATTTAATCATTAAAAACCTCATTTACTCAATATTTGACTATAAGGCCCGATATCTATGAAAATAATCCATATATGGGGGAAATTGATTCATAAAATATATATGAAAATCACTATAATTTGGCCCTAAACACTTGGCCTCAGCATAAGCTGACAAAAGTGCATTGACACACACAGTGTTCTTCATAGGAATTTCATCGAACACCATTCAAGCATCACGGTTATCCAAAGATTTCACATACAAATGGCTTGTGGAATCGTCGCAGTTAGCAAAAGAAGAATCACTGAAACTTGAAAATGCGATAGTTCAATCAAGAGAAAATGCTGCTATTCAGATAGCATTACTGCTTCCCTCGTGGCTGAAGCAGAGGAAAAGATCTACTTGCAACAAGAATTGGAAGATCTACTTGCATGTAATGTGATGTCGATGTCGATATTGGTATCGTGATCACTCTCATTTAAGGCTTAATTCAAGTGACTACTTCAAGGCACACATATCTGGCTCATATAAGGCTCATTTAAGGCTTAATTCTTGGACACGATATCATATCTCGCTCATATAAGGCTCATATAAGGTACACAATATGAGTAACAATATCATACAAGACAAAGCATTCTAGGCATGTATCATCCAGCTCCATTGGATAAATTACCAAGTTTATAAGCACCATTAATTGATCACCATTTTTTCCCTTCTTATTTATATGAGATAAACAACGGAAAGTTATCTCATGTAAAAAAAATGTTTATAAAGATCAAAACAGGAAACATAAGAAACTAGCATCTCAAATGTGTAAAGCCTACCAAATTTTTTTATTTTTAGCAATAACAGAAAATCAAACTTGGACTGATGGGCTAATAAACATAACCTGCTAGAACTATAATAGAAATATCAAAACATCTATCACAAGCAATAAGCTGCTAAATCTTATTATAAACATCATCATGAAGCTTCAACGTACCTTCTCGCCCTTCCAAATCCAAAAGAGAAACTTACAAAACTCAATCACATAATATTAATAGCCAACCATAACTCACCGGAATATATTTTTAGCTGGAAATAAATTATCAGGTTTTAATAGAGCTTGGGCTCGTTCCTTCATCTTCAAACCTTGCACATAGCAGCCATGGTGTCCAATGGGGTCGAAGCTTCTGAAATCCGATCATCGGGAAATTGAGCTTCTGAAATCCGCCGGCAAAATGTTCTTGAATCCGTTACAGATGTTACCGATATCGAAGCCGCGTTCATCTCCGCTTCGAAACGTCTGAATTCATCCATAGCATCTTCCATCACTGAATCGAGATAATTCTCGGTCTGTTCCAATTCATTTTCTGATTGCTTTACTTCTTCGTCCAGCTCCAATTCCATGGCCGTCCATGCCTTGTAAGACTCCAGCTCGAAGAGCTTCATGAGATCCTTAATACCCTTATTTGAGTCATAGAAGATCAATTGGCGATCAATCTGAGAGCAAATCGAAGAAGAAGAAATGTTTGAAGAAGCGGCAGAGAAAGGAGGACCCGGGTTGAATGAGTAGCTTCAACGTGTTATTAAATAAGGGTAATTTAGTCTTAGACAAATTATTTGTCCTTATTGCTACTAAAAAATTGAAGCTGGATTAGCACTTAATTAAGGAGGAAAAAGTGGACTATAAACTAATTTTTCCTACAATTTATTAGCTGGCCGCATGTTAAAAAAATATATAGAAGGATCAAATAATTTTAGGGGTATTATAGGAAGTATAGTTGTTGTTGTCCTTACGAACAAAATGTTTTTTTCCTTGTCCTTTTAGCCTGATTAAGTTTCAAACGTGTCCTTCTCTATAAAAACAGATTTCTTTTCTGTCACTCCACTGCACGCAGAGTAGTTATTTACAATTAAAAAAAACGCAGACGTTTCGAGTGTACATGGTATTTTACACTCAAAAAACATGGGTCCGCAAAATGGAGTGATCACGTAAGAATTTCCCCCAATCAGATAGGGAGGGTGAAAGTGGAGAAATACATTTGATAGTAGAACGTCATGACCTACTGCACTGATATTATGATGTTAAATTGCTATTTGAGTGCATAATTCACATATTTAAGCATAATAACAAACTTAAACAAGGGCTAAGAAACAACAACAAAAAAAAAATCATTAATCTTTTTTACTCTTAGCAGAGATTGTTAGAAACTTGATTTCAAAAAATTCATGTGGCCATCAAGCTGGATTGCTACCATTATATAAATCTACACAACAAGCATCCTATCTTGTGATAAAAATTTTAGTTTGACAAATACAAATCTGTATTATCAAACTTGAACTGAGCTCAATTACAAAGCTGTATCTTCTTGAGGCTAAACAAATCGAGTCGGACACCACTGCATTTTCTGGACAAGCCGTGTGCTCGTGCTCGTATCAAGCAGTTGATGGCTCAAACAAGTTTGAGTCCCCCTTTGAGCCTAAAACAAGATAGATTCAACTCATATGAAGCCTTTGTGTTTGAATCAACTTATACATTTTTTTGAAGGGAAAACAAACCAGAAATTATATTTTTGCTACCTGTAGGCAAGGCAACAAACACTAATACTTAAAAGCTAAGATTTTTTATTGATGTAAAAATATTGAACAAAAATTTGATACAGATTGTAAAATACAAAAGAAGAAATGTACCTGATATAGCAAGACTTATATACACAATGCACCCATATTAAGCGAATCATCTTCGGATTGATTGTGCTTCGAAGCATTTGTTGTCCCACCTTTCTTCGATTGTTTCTTCTCGTTTTTGCCATTTCCACTGCCAGTAGTTCACCATAGTAGAAGTTAGGGCTATGATGCATGTATACTTCTTTCTGGTAACATGTCCCGTATCCGACACAATATGCACCAGATATTAAGGATAACACACTTGGGGCAAACTTCTAAGGATACCAATATATTTTTTTCTCCATCTTACCCTTAATTTGATACCAATCCAGACACTTTTCATTAATTTACAACTACCGGATTAATGATGGTCAAAGGGTATCTTAGACATTTTCCCTTAAAAATTATAGGAAATCGGCAAATAGGACATTTGTCAAGTTTTATATGGCAAACAATTATAGGAAATCCTCATATGAGCTATTCTCTGGTTAGTTTGTACTGAGTAGTTGATTACCTAGATTCCCGGCTAATACCGTATTAGCTATAAAGTTCAAAGCGGACAAAAGCTAAGCATATTGATCAATAATCTTGATTATATGTATTAAGGGCGTTTTACTGGCACCACACCAAATCTATCGTTGTGGCACCACAGTGACAATTGACATTTTCACAATCGATTTTAGGCCTGATGATTAACCGGGTGAAAGTCGATTATCAGCTCTAGAATCGACTTTGAGAAAAGTTGACTGTTTGCGGTGAAGTGCCACAGTAAATCACCGTGTTGCCACTAAAGGCCATTGTGTATTATATAAGAAAAGCGTGAAGAAATATGACAGAAACATACATCTTCAATTTAGCATAAGATTTCCCAGCTACCGATCCACAACAGGACTTGTATTTCTTTTTCGAGCCACAAGGGCATGTCTTATTTCTTGAAATTTTCTACAAAAAAAAAAAAACCAAAAACTTAAATTCAATCAAATTTATTGAGCTGAAACGAGGGAAATGAAGGCAAAGCTAAATAGAAAAAACGATAAAGAACCTTTTCCTCATGCAGCAAGCGTTTCTTCTCTTGAGATTTTTCTTCGTCTTTGCAAGATGCTTTATGGTCAACTTTATGATTTTCAGCATCTATTTCCGGCTTCTCAGACTTTTTCTCGTGAATATCACCTGCATAAACTAAATTACTGAGATACAGCATTATAGTGAAGCCTTCTACCCGCAAAATGCAATAATAACAACAAAATGGGAACAAGAAGTATAAAACAAGATTCTTCTCACTTTTGTACTGAAAAATGAAAATAGCTCGTCGAGGCCAAGAAGCCTAGTGAGAGACGGTGAACAATATTAACAAAATGAGTTCCACAATCGGTATTAAAAAGTAACAGACTCTAAGTACACATTTTCTTAGTGAACAGATACTGAAAACGTGCGTATCATTCAAACCAAACAACATAACGGAAAGAAGTCTAAGATGCATCTTGAGTTTTACTACCTCCGTCCTTCAATATATGTTGCTTTTGAGGTTTTCACCCAGATAAAGTGGGTAAATGTCATAAATTTTACTCCTTCCGTCCCATTTTATTTGTCCATGTTTCCTTTTTGGTTTGTCCCAAAATAAGTGTCCACTTTGTGCATTAATTGCTAAATTTCTTCAAATACCCTTTTCTCTTTACAATATTTACAATAAAAAATGTGTAGCATTAAATGCTCCAACAACAACTTAAAGGGCATAAGTGTAAAAATATTAGATCATTTAATATGATTCAAAGCATTAACTACACTTTTCTTAATCTGTGTGAAAAGTCAAACAGGACAAATAAAATGGGACGGAGGGAGTAGTTCAGAAAGTCTAAAAATACTCTTTACTATCAATAATGCAATGGTTGTGTACTGTCTGGATGAATAATAAATTAAGGGTAAGATGAGGAAAAAGGGCTACTAAAGCTCTCATGGTATTCTAAAATGAAAGATAATAGACATTTTTTTTTGAAAAGAAAGACATATATTGAGGCACAGAGGTAGTACTAAGTAAAGACAGAATAGATAATGAGTATTTGGCGCTTTAATTTAGGTACAGTAATGCCCTATGTTTACCGTTCCTACTGTCTGGTGGAGGACGAATCATCTTATTTCCATCTAAATCTTCCTCGGATCGTCGTTCTGCTATTAGGTATTCAATGGCTGCATCAACATCTCCCCCTACTTGCTCCAATACCTAGCATAAATTTCATTTTAGAAGGAAGCAATTGTTCCAAACATGTATACTGCACACCTTCTCCTTGTTGTATGCATAGTAAATATGAACCAAAGATATAAAACTTATTGTCACCTTCTTAATTTTTTCAACGTCTTCACATCCACTTCCAGCCATAACCACTTTTGTGGATCCTTGTTGTATAATATTCCTCCCACTTGCATTAGAGTTCACAGAAGCAGTTTTTCCTTCTTGTGATGTTGCTGAAATACCAGCATCAGCCTTTTATGAGGTTAAAGATATTAGACTCCTAGTGAAGATTACCGATAGATGAAAGAAAACGAACAACCCCAGTTTTGAACATTCAAAAAACAAAGGATAAGAAAAGACGGCCTTGATTTGGACCACACCAAACTTACGGGTGCACCACATACCAAGGGAACCACACCAAATCAACCTTCGGGAAGTCGATTCATGAGTCAAGAATCAACTTTAAGCAGGTTAATCCTCACAATTGACCTTCAGAAAGGCGATTCTTGACTCAAGAATGGTCGATTCGGTAATAACAAAGTGGTATAGGGTCCCTAAGAAAAAGGTGACCACTTCTCAGCTGAGTAGAGAATGGAACCGACGGAAAATTGACCATATATAAACAAGCAAAGATAATGAAGAAACCTTGATTAATATTGGCTTGGCTGGTCCAGTGCAAGCATCATCTTTAGACCGTACACTATTGTAATGTTGGCCATCATGGTAAGAGCTGCAAAAGGCCATTGATCATCAAACCTAAAAATTCAGAAACTAATCTTATCGGATCTAATCAATACCTACGAGCATATCAGCATTGGATTTTGACTCTAAGAGAAAATTACTAAAATCGGAAACACAAATAAACCACTGCAAGCATCTGAAATCGTGCAAGTGCTTACAGATGGATCATTCGTGCTTCATGTTTACCAAAATTTAGTATGTACCAGCGAGGAGTCATGTGCTGCAACAAATTAAGCCATGTAAATCAATTGCACACCGTTACTTAAGATTAAAAAAAGCTCACAGCATCATTTCACCATGTGAGCCTACGGCTGCAAATAAAACCAGGGTTTTGAACAATGTGGAAAATCGTGAGTAAAACCATGAAACGTACTTGATGAATGCATATGTTGCATTGAGTGACCAGAGAAGCAGCTTGCAACTCCATATGTCCTGCCCAAGTCCCATCACTTTGCATAGACTGACAATAGTCGTCAAATGGTTCCTCATCCTCAATAAACGGCTCAAACATATCCCGGTTGTTCTGTGTCACGTTATACTCATTGATAAGAACATAAAGAAGTCCTATTCTGAATTCTGTATTTCAGAAACATGAAAAGGTTGACACAAGGGAGTGCAAATTG
The DNA here is from genome assembly GCA_026214975.1 of Gentiana macrophylla. Taxonomy (NCBI): domain Eukaryota; kingdom Viridiplantae; phylum Streptophyta; class Magnoliopsida; order Gentianales; family Gentianaceae; genus Gentiana; species Gentiana macrophylla. The sequence goes on along the minus strand of CM047817.1, from coordinate 15,825,311 downwards.
AACATCACAAACGTAAAGTAAATAATACTCCAAGTCACCAAATCTACCATCAGTATTCTTGCTTAATAAACTGAAACAAGCAACATTCCATTGAGCCAAACTTCCACACTGAAGTAAAGAAAGGATATGCTCATCAAATAAAAGACCCCAGTAAGATCGCCAACTTTTAATTATGAACACTAGTGACTAAAATCAGATTGCTTCCTTAATCTCTTTATTCATTTCACTTATCACTGATGAAAACCCATGAATAGTGTCCCTGATTCCTTGGCACAAGCATTGTGTCAAAAAAGGTCAGCTCTTGCTCAAAACTATACCAGACATAGGGTTGATTACTTAGTTATTTATTGTTCAGCTTAGCAATTTGAATAAGCTAGGAAACTACAAACAAGATGTTGATTGCTGTTGGTCGTCTTAGAAACAAAATTTACAATGCCACAGGCCTAAAGTTACAGAAACAGCAGCACACCAACAAAAACAGGTTCGCTAAAGAAACACGAAAACACTAGGGAATCAGCAGAATGCCAACAATATAGTTTCAGCATCACGAATAAGCAAACGGGAACACACTGTCACACAGCAATACCATAATGAATTGAACAACCATGCTTCGATACTTCGCATGCTCACACTCTTTCCCTTCCAATTGATCCGCCAATGCTCTGCAATGAAATATAAACAGCTTCTATGTAATCCTCTTTATGCCATTCAATTACGACAAGCAAACCATTACCAAACCGATATAAACAAATACCTGAAGAAACAATTACCATCTGCAGTAACTTCAATTAATTTCAGACCTAAATCATCCAGCTGCGCTTGCATTTCCAATGAATCGTCCTTCTTCTTTCCATGCTTTTTTGCCTTTAAAATCAGAAAACAAAAATGAGCATATATTTTGGCGTAACTTCAATAACAAAAACAAAACGAGATAATTCGTGAGTTCATTCCTCTGTGTTAGTTTACGAATGAAGTGACAGAAGATGAATTTTACGAATAAATTGATGGCAAAATTCTTCAGAAACTTACACGGGGAGGGGAAGGTTTCGACTTCTTATGCTTGGTTTTAACCATGTTTTATTGCTCGTCGGAATTTAGCTTCAAAGGATCGATTACTCGGCCGGAGAACCGCAGACGGCGTCAGATTGTTGCCGGAACAAGGTTGTCGAGTATCAGCAGCAGGATTGCCTGCAGAAGAAAATCACTCCGTTTTTATTTTTATTTTAGGAAAATGTTTTTAGGAAAATGTTAAAAAGAACAATTTAAGTGTATTATTTGAGCAAGTAGCTCATCCCGGTGGTTAGCCACTGGATTTACCTGGGCCTCCAGTGGGAAGGTCCCAGGTTCGAATCCCCCCTCCCTCAATATATAAGGTCATTAGGCCACGCTTCGTCCCTGTGTAAAAAAAAAAAAAAAAAAAAAAAAAGTGTATTATTTGGTGCGGCTAGGCCGCGGTGTAGTGCGGATTTTACCGCGTTGTAAATTCGGTTTATCCGATTTTAATAAAGCTTTCGCCTTACGAGAAAAAAAAAGTGTATTATTTGGAATTTAATCCAGTGGCATTGTATTTATGTCATTAAGGACAAATTATGTTATTCGGATCATTATACCCTTGTTTATATTAAATTCCAAATCCAATCCACAAGGGGTAGTTTTGTACTTTTGTTCTGAATGACACAAATAAATAGTGTCTGTCATGTTTCATATTTTACCTATCATAATTGTTCTCCAGCCCCATCATCCCTTTTTATTTTTTACGCTATGGAAATACTTCCAACACCACGAGTACCACGGTTATTTTTACGGGTGAGGTTATTTTTTTTCTACAAAAATTCCGTGGCAGTGACGGCCTTTTTCCCAAGAAAATATTGGTAATGGTGAGTAATGTTACTAGCACTGGCGTTCCTCGTATATAATATTATATATCGGTGGCAATGACGTTTCTACATTTGTGGTGCTGAAGTAATTTTATGATGTCATATAAAAAAAATCAAGAAATATGATGCCGAAAGTACTTCGTGAGTGCTAATAGAAAACCATTTTTTTCCATGACGTCCAAAATTACTTTGGCACCACACATAGGGAACGTCATTGTTCACCGACGTTCCTATTAACGTCATTACTACTGACATTCGTTTAGTACGAAAAAATGTCCATACCGACACAACCCTTTGATTAGTGTGTTGTAGAAAACTATGCCGAGTGTTATACCCTTTTTCTTAGCTTCATTAAAAACTGCTATAGTACGGTTTATGTCACATTCTTGACATAGCCCGTAAACTAGAGGAGAGCAAGTGAACTCATCAGGCAAAAGCCCTTTAAATATTGCATCCTTTAACATCTTATCAGCACTTCTAATCATACCTACTTTACAAAATCCACTGATAAGAGTGTTGTAAGTGAATATATCGAGCTCAAACCCGTTATTCACCATTTTATTCAAGAATCATTCCGCTTGATGAGCCTCGTGAGTTCTTACACAAGCCAGATATAAGAGTATTGAACGTCACAACGTCAGGAACCGACCCTTCTTTTGACACTTCATCCAACAATCTCCCAGCATCAGCAAGCATGCCGTTTTTACACAGTCCTTGTATGAAAATATTGAATGTAAATACATTCAGAAAAACACCCCTCTTCAGAATCTTATTCATTACTACCAGATTAGTTCTACCAGATGTAGAGTTTAAGTCACTTTGCTGACAGGTTTCCCCTATTCACGGGCGTGATCATGCGGTAGTTATTGGGTGTGATACTGATGCATGCGTCGGATTCATGTTGCTTGTCCGGAAATTGCGTATCGTAATGGTAGGAGTAAATATCCGAAAGAGCTTTCTTATAAGGAATGTCTTATTCTCGAAAGTCTTTGCAAAGCGGAAGTAATGTGTTACTTCGAGAGAGTAGATATCCAGATTATAAGATGCGGTCGTTAATGAATGACACTCGAGATACAACTATATGGATATTGTAACAGCGATGGACTTCTATTTACACGGTGATATAGCGGTGAATATCAGGTTTGCGGTAATAGAAGTATTTCGTGGATATGTGGCTATATATGTGTGATTTCTCCGGAGAGAATACGGTGGTGAACAAGAACAAGGCTGTCGGACTAGTGCTTATTGTTAGATATAGTGTGCCCGAAAGACAATTGTTGCTTGTCCTTACGGGCAAGTTGGAGATTGTTGGAAGTAGCGCCCGAAAGACAATTTATGTAATTGTTTTTAGAATTAATAAATGACATATTTATTCTCATCTTATTACTTGCTTCGTGCATGTAAGTAATACACTACTGAAAACCCTAAGTCGTAACATATGCAACCATATAACTTAGTGTGTGTCACACATGCGGATTAAGTTTATGGTGATACACTTGAAATGTTAGTCCGTGGTGAAGTTAATCAAAGTACGGGGTCTATTGATTAAACCACCAATAATGCGCCCAGAACACTTTATGGTGTGACCGTCTTATCCGGACCGTCGACATTGGTTGTCTAAGTGGGGCATTTATATATGATGAGAGTCATATAAGACTGGAACAATTTAATATGATTTTCTCATATAATTCCGTGATTTAGAAATCAAGATGATCATATATGGATTAACCTTAATCCTGAAGTGATTACAAACTCCTACTTGTTTCAGGATAGGGTTTGATGTGTTTGTTAAGGATCGCTAAGAGGCGCGGTCCGAATCACTTTCACGTTGGCACTATTCTGGAATGAGTGAGAAGTGTGTGTCTCACAGATATGGAATCTATTCCTTCCTGCGGAAAGTAGAAAGACAATCCTCTTATTTGTTAGTCCTAGAAACTGATCAATCCTGGGAGTTCGTATTTGTTATGAAGTAATTGATCACTAGTGGTTAATGGTAAATAAGGATAAGATGTATTGAAGAAGGTTTACGGAAATAATTAATCCTACTTCAGTACGGATAGTCTATGGAGGGCTAGTTTATATGAAATGATTATATCAATGGACACTCATCGACTCGGCGTTTTGAGAATAAGTTATATCTATAATCGATAGAGTTCAGTTTCGGATTTATGGTGACGTAATTCCGGAATTAATAAGTTGAGTAGAAATATTCTGTTCGATGAATATTTTTTAATTTATTGTAGCTATTGGTTATAAGTCCATGGTCCCCGGGTTGGCTCCTTACACGCGAGTATTTTCTCGTTTTATGGAACCTCGAGAATAAATTAAATAGTTGGTCTATTTAATGAATATGCAATATTATTTATTTGGTAAATAATATGTAAAATAGAAAAGGCATTTTCTATTATTTCAATGATGAATTTGGCGCCATTTAATGTGGATAAATTAGAAAAAGAAATTTTTCTAGATTATGTCACATGTGTAATTAATTAATTATCTATTTATTGGATAATTAATGGTAAATTAAGAGATTGATTTTTTGGGAATTATCTCTTATTTTGTAGCAAAAATATCTTTTCCTTATGGGAATAGGTTTTTGTGATGTGAAAATGATAACTCTCTTGACTAGTTATTTTCCTATATAAAGAGAGTTCCTCCTAGCACAATACACAATTAATATTGGCGCCACATAGTAAAATAAAGGAAGAAAATTTAGTTTCTTGACTTAGTCATTTAGGTGTGCATATTCGAGGAGGTTCTACGGCGAGGATCGACGTCCACTAGTCGTCGCTAGGAGATACAATCCGGAAGATCACGGCATCTTCCTTTGGTCGAATATCTCTTTCTCTCCGATAAGGTAAATCTTCAACCTTCTCGTATGGTTAATTAGTTATGTCTCATATCGTAAATCGCATAAGTTTCCGCTGTGCAAAGATCGAGTGTCTTGATCGGTGCTACTACTCCTAGCATGTGGTATCAGAGACCAGGTTAAATTTCACGATATCGAGAGCATAATTAATTTAGGAGTGGAATTGCATATAAGGTTGCATCTTTTTTTTTCTTCATGAAATTGAATGTTGTGGTTGACGAGATGAATTGGGGTTGGTACTTGTTTACCGTTAGATCTATTGTAAACTCGTATAATTAGTATTATACGAGTATAGGATATATGTAATTTATTTTGCAGTTTATGTAATTTATTGCAATTTCATAGTAATAGTATTTTTTCCGTCGGATCCGTCGGCCAAATATCTACGATGGAAAAAAGAAAAAGGGGCGCTGCAAAAATCTTCAATGAAGAGGAAAAACAAGCTCAGTACGTGTAGTGGTGGCCAAAATAACCGGACCGGCGGTTGGTTAACCGGAACCAGCGGTTAGGTAACCGGCGTGTGGCTTAACCGGCGGTTGGTGGAACCGCCGGTTAGGGTACGGTTGGGGTTTTGGTGGAACCGGAACCGGCGGTTGAACCGGCAAGGCCGGAACCGGGGAAAACCGGCCGGAACCGCCGGTTGAACCGGCCCAACGGTAGTATTTTGTAACGGCTATTTTTTTTTTTTTTTTTTTTTCCAAACACCTCAAAAAATTCTATAAATACTACCCAAATCCATTTCAAATTTCCTACACCATTCTTACATCTTCTTCCCTAAAATCTTACATTTTCTACTCATTTCTTTGATTATCAAGTTGGTTTAGTTGTTAAAAACAACAATCAAATTTACTTTACGATACCGATTTTCGAAGTTGTTCTGATTTAATCGTTACTTCAATACGGTTTTAGTTACAAGTAAATTTGTTTGTATTTTATTCAACTAATTTATTTACAAGTGTATAAAAAATTTAATTTTATAATCAAATTTACTTGACTAGACCAAAATTTGAAGTTGTTCTGATTTAATCGTTATTCAATTCGGTTTTAGTTATAAGTAAAATTGGTTAGTTAATTTAATTTTTTTTATTCGTATATTTCTTATTTGAAGTTGTTCTGATTTATTCGTATACTTCTTATAGTCTGAATAGATAGTTGGATAATTAATTTTTAATATTTAACAATGGATAATCCACATGCCCCTATAATTACCGATGAGGATGACGGTGGTGTGCCATGGGACGAACATCCTTACGAGACTCGATTCACATCATACGATCAATTTATCGAGTACCGTGAAAACTGGATGGGTAGAGCTATTGTTGGTGAACGGAGATTGGCATGGGAAAGTCTACCTTTTGAGATTACGGAATTGGTGGAAAGTGTAGGGTGGTATGGGTTCGTCACTGACCCCCACCCCAGTTACGAGATGAATCGCTCAATCGTTCGTGAGTTCTACGCAATTGTTGCTACAACAGGAAATGTAACAAGAGAATTCACATGGCGTGGTATGCGGCGTCAATTCACACCGCGTTGGATCAACCGGTATTATTTACTTGAAGATATCCTCGTGATGTTGATTTTTTCGCACCGTTCCATTGGATCGAAAGATTGCATGCTAACATGGTAAGACATTTTGGTGAGACTCACCTCAGGCACCTATGGTTAGAAGGAGCGGTCAACATTACCTCGTAGATGGACCCTGAAGTCGTTCGGATGGTGATTTTGTTTCTTGCCTATCACCTTCATGGTACTGTAAACCACACTGAACCGACCATTGAGATGTACATCATTGCGTATGCTTTTCTTACGAATGAGCTAATAGATGTAGGCCAATACATCGTGGAAAGAATTGGCCAGATAGCTATGGGCAATGCAGACGATGGTTATATTTTCTTTCCATTTCTTATCACCGCTTTTGCCAGAGAATTCAATGTACCGCAATATGATACGGACAACCTTTCTGGACCAACGAACCTATTTTATACGAATAAAAGAGTATGATGTAGTTTATTTGTTATTCAAGTTTATTTGTTATTCAATGAACCTATTTTATTTGTTATTCAAGTTTTATGTGTTTTATATAATTTATTTTATAATTTCATATATCTAAAAATAATTTATTTTATAATCACATTTACATTTTTAAACTATACTATATAACATATAGATCATGAGACGTGATGCGATATACATGTTCTTATTACTATAAAAACCTTTAAAACAAACTATAAAAGACTAAAAATAAACAATAAGAACTACGTTCGTTTTGATTTTACATGTATGTTCTCTCTGACACGATTATATATAAAAAATACGTAGGCAACCGAATTACTGTCAGATGTTGTTGAAAAATAACATAATTTTTAAAATAACATTATTTACATATAAATAAAATAAGGGAATATCTTTTCACACAAATTTTTATCTTATCACATGATTTTTTTCCAATTTACATTTTTTTTTTTTTTTTTTTTACGCGTTCATTCCGACCAAAGTTTGGTGAAATATGACACATTATCCATCTTGAAATATGGTCGAATATACGTGTTGAGAGTCGCACACCGATTGATTACGACCATATTTTTAAATAGAATGTTTGAAGTTTTCCAAACTCATACATAGTCGAGCATCATTCGACCAATATTGAGTCCGAATACTCTACACATTGAGACTAGAATTGGGTCGATAATAACAACAATATAAGAGCACCATTATTGATTACGATCGAATTTGAGATGAATATTAAAAAAATTTTGTACTCAATTTTAGTCAGAATGTCTTTCTGACCGGTATTGAGTATGAAAAATATTCAAAATTCTGACTAGAATAAAATCAGTATAATGATCGTATTCTGACTCAAATTGGGTCAGAATGGCTGCTGTGTGAATTGACCATAAATTGGCCAGAATAGTATATATTTTCCGGACTCATTTACGGTCAGAATGGCAGGCGTGTGGAATATCCAAACGAAGCCCACTCTCGGCTCTTGGTAAGTGTAAAACAACATTTGTGTGAAAAGATAGTCCCTAAAATAACACAATATTAATATTATTTTTAACACCGAATAAAATAACACAATATTACTATTATATTTAAAACCGAATATAAAACTATTTATAAAAAAAATTCATATTATATTACAATCGTTTTAGTAATTATAGTAAAAAGAATAATAATTGTTATTGTAGTGAAAATAATAAGTATTATATGAAAAGGTTAAAAAAAAAAGTTTAAAAAAAATTATGAAATATTAAAACCGTGGCCTGAACCGTGATCTGACCGTGACCGGAACCGGGAGCAAACCGACAAAACCGTGAACCGGCACCAACCGGCAACCGGCGGTTTTCAACCGTCAACCGGCGGTTTTCAACCGCCCGCCAACCGACGGCTCGGCCTAACCAGTTGAGGCCAAACCGGCGGGTTGTCAACCGGCCCAAACCAGAAAAAACCAAAACCGGCGGTTCCGGTTAAGGGGGGGAGGGGGGTCGGTTGGGGCATTTGGCCACCACTAGTACGTGATGATAAATAAAAAATAAAAAAAATTAAAAAAAAAAGAGCAAGCGGCGGCAGGTGATGTACGTGAGAAGTGGAAGGAAAAGGAAAAGCATCAAATTCTTTTCCTTTTTTTTAAATTTATAAAAGGGGTCATTTTATTAATCATGCCATCAAATAGGTTCTGCCTTCAAGTTACAATCTTGTGTCTCAAAAACTAAATCTAACCCAGACACCAAGCTAGGCGAAGATAATCAAATTCTTTTCCTTTTATCCAAGATGATGCACGACATAATTTTTTTATTTTTTTTCTTTTCCTGGTATAAATAGGTTAGATACGGGGTATCAACGGTCTATCTCATTGATTTACTTTTACGTATTTATTTTCATGTTTGACAATTTATATGAAATAACCATGCCATGATATGCATCATATTCATGAATTCCACTCATAGCATATGCATACATGTAGATAATTAATCGTGACATTTTTTTTGTTTTTAATTAATCGTGACATTAATTAGACATGTATGAGACGTAATTAGTTTAGATTAATTTAGGTAATTAATTAAATTAATTAAAACGAATGGAATTTTATCGGGACATAAAATTCACATGATAAAATAAAATTTACTCGGTAAATTTAACTTTAGGATCTAAAATTCATTCTTGGATTTTAATTATGTAGTGACTACATAAATTTTGAATTTTGATAATAAAAAATTGGAAAATCCGGAAAAGTTGGACACAAACTGAGCAAAAGGTTCGAAAATTGGTTCGGGCTGTCAATAGGGCTTCGGCTCGACTCGACTTGTCTGTCCAAGTACGATGGTAGCGTCGGAGGTCCGGCAAGGTCAAGCTATCCGGCGAGCTGAGGCTCAATGGGGAAACCTTAGCCCGATTCATCCAGCAGTCGTATAGGAACCAACGAAGAGGACGGGTCGGCTTAGCCAATCCCGACACCGTTCGGTGAACTCGGTTAAAGCTCAGCCAGGGTTTAATACCGATAAGCTGGTGATTGTTTTTCAAGATTTATTGTTTTCAAATTATTGAGATAAAATTCTACGATCCTAAAATTTTATCATGAAGATATTAGGACTATAAAATTCTTTGGTGAATTTTAGTTGTGTAGTGCCTACACAAGAAATTTCGAAATCTTCGAAAAATTGGAAAATCATGAATATAGTGTCACTGGTTAGACGGTATTTGGAACCGATAAACTAGCGGAAGCTTTAAATTTGTGATTTATTGTTTTTCGGTTTGGTGGAAAATTCATAAGTCCTAATATATTAGGATTATAAAATTCATGGTGAATTTTAAATTGTGAAGTGTCTACACAAAGATTTTATAAATCCGTGAAATTGGAAAGTCGTGAATAGGTGACACTAGTTAGACGGTATTTGGAACCGATGAACTAGTGGGAGGATTAATTTAAAATATTCACGATTTATTATTTTTCGGATTGTAAATAAATTCTGAAAATCCTAAAAGACTACCTAATTTTCAAAATAACGAGTGGGAGCGGGGAATGTGACAACCGACCCCATGGCCTCTACTGTTGACACAAGCACGTGAGAGAAGGGTGACGCCTCGAGCCGCTTTGATTACAGCCCCCTGCGGATGGCCTTCACCCCTATCAAAATTCAAGGCTTGGTCTCCGAAAGGATAGGACTTTGGGTACTCGTCGAGTCACTAACCGACCCTACGGCTGCATATTCGGGGCGTACTTTGAGGTCTGAAACAGTAGGTCACACTCACAAAGATATTTTAGGAAATATCTTGGCTGAAAAAGGAAGGTAATCAACAATTAAATGGAGATGTCTGATTCTTATTTGTTTAATTGTTGAGAGAGATTGTCTCAATTTAACCGGCATTATGCTGATACCGACCCTGCGGCGGCAGTATGATGTGAGGTTAAATCCTTGTAATGGTAGGATAAACTGCATGCATGACATCACGTTTATGATTCCTAAAATTATTATATGTTGTCGTGTATGATTTGATTTATAATTTTGTCCGGCGGCAGCCCCAATGGACATTACTCTCCTACTCGCCTCTCCAAGCGATGTGTTCGCTCCACGTGGAGGGCCCTTGTTGCCCGCTTTAGTCGGTGTAGCAGGTATAATGTTTTTCCCACCAGCCATGCTGATCAAGATATTTTGTAGATATTTTGGTAGGATATTTTGTTGGGATATTTTGGCTAGTGGCTGGATTTTTTTTCTGGCTCAAAATATCAATAGGCAAGAGGGGTGATTTCCAGGTGGTTTACAGTCAAGCAACCAAATTCCTTATTACTTGAAGATCTGAAACTGACTGAGAGTGTATATACCAACCTGGGTATTAAAGAGGGACTCGTGTGCGAGTTTGCAAGTGGCTTTGAAGGCATTCCTTCAAGCTAAACTGATTCCTTTCGCCGGCGACGCCGTGAGATCGTCTTTGCGGTGGAGCAGATGATCCTAAGATGCTGAATGATGATGATTTTTTCGGTAACAGAGCCAACTGATATAGCGGTGAATATCAGGTTTGTGGTAACATAAGTATTTCGTGGATATGTGGCTATATATGTGTGATTTCTCCGGAGAGAATACGGTGGTGAACAAGAACAAGGCTGTCAGACTAGTGCTTATAAGTAAGAACACGAGAGAATCAACAAATTGACAGAGTAGCTCTGTGTATATTAGTTCTTGGATGCTTTCTATTACATTGTGATCCCATATATATAGGCTAGGACTAAGTCGGCCGAGATAAGTCGGTTTATTGTTCATGACAAGACAATTAAAAGGATATAATCAGAGATAATCACACACAAAATACATGTGGATCGGCCAGCTGTCTGGATAAGTATGGCGGACAACGGACTCGTTTGTAGGCCGGACTCATATTTGCCTTGTCTTGATGTCAGCCTTGATACACGGGTAAAAATCACACGGAGTGGAGGGGTCCGGCTTACGAATAGCGAACAGGATCCGGCTTACATATGGCGGACAAGTCCTGGCTTACGAATGGCGGGTAGGATCCGGCTTATGAGTTGCGGACTAAGAGGATGGAGGCCCAAGACCTGTTATTGGGCTATCTAAATAGGCCCAATCTAGGTGAACAGGGACCCAATCCGGTTCGGGTATATCACACGGTAACCGTTTCACATGAAAGGTAGTAGTCATTCCATTTGATTCTTCCGATGATTGTGGGTCATGACGTGTTGCTAGATGCTATTCATGATCGTTATATATGAAGGGCATTTTAGTAAATGCGCTTTGTGTCTACGGCCAACATATTCGGAAGCCTATCGGGTCACACATATAACAACGTCTAGCCGGATTAAAATGTGGTTATAGTGATAACCATATAAGGAAGGTTTTTTATCTCGACTATAAACTGTTATAGTGATAAATTAATGTTGTGATATTTACTTATTATGAATAAATAGTACAATATATTAATTATATTGATAAATTAAATATATGTATTTTAATATACGTTAGGCGCATGTATATATATATATATATATATATATATATATATATATATATATATATATATGTATGTATAGATATATGCATGTATTATATATATATATATATGTATGTATGTATATAGATATATGCATGTATTATATATATGTGATATATGTACATGTGTAAATGATATATGGTAATATAATAAAGATATTTTTAATATTAGATATTGATAATATATGTTGGAAATATTTAATATAAGATTAGATATTAATGAGATAAATAAAAAAAATATATTTTCCTTGTTTTATTGAGAAGTGGTTTTCCTAATCTACTCCAAACAAAAAGCTTCTCTCAATAGGATTGGGACATATGAGGCGCCACACACGTTATAAATATGAGGTGAGTGTCAAACTTTTTTGTATCACAATTACAAGTCTTATTTTATACTAGAAAATTAAGAGAGCTTCTTGGAAAATTGTTATGGGAGAAAGAAAAAGGTGGCCTAACAGCTGACTTTTTCCGGTAGCAATCCAATGGATGATTCCGGACGTTGTTCGTGGGGATCAACGGTAGAGGTCGAACGCTTTGGCGGCTTCGTGTACAAATTACAATCGTAGACAAAATAACTATCTATTTTAGATCTGCCTAGTATGAATTATGTCTACTTCTTATTTGTTTATTGTTTAAACAAAGGCGATCCTGGTTGAAAAGGAAAATAATTTTTAAATTCCGCTGTGTTTCCGTGTTAATTTCATAACGCACAGACGTTGATGAATACTAATTCATCAAATCACAAGGCCAATCATCCGACGGTCCCATACTTCAACTCTTAGTAAGAATTCATTCGGTGCCGGAACTAAACACATCAGAAGCTTAATCATGGTTTGTTCATGTTCTTTAATGTTATTGGATCAAGAAACAACATTTAAAACTCATTAGGGGGCACAAGGTGCATCGGTCTAGTGGTGAGCGAGACTATAACCTGGTATGGAGACCTGTGTTTGAACCCCATTAGGGGCAAAATAAAAAAAATAAAAACTCATTTAGGGTCTTAAAATTCATCAAAATGCAAAAAATGGAAGTTTGGCGCGCGCTAAAACCTCTCTGAAGTTTCAACATCAGTTATGGTTTGATTTTAGCACGCGCTAGAATTTTTTGGTGCACGCTAAAAGCTTCTAGTACTTCTGCCTGCTTTCTGGACACGTTTGGCGCGCGCTAAAATCTCTTTGTCAAACTTCCACATTTCTCGTTCCGTTTTGGCGCTCGCCAAACCTCTAAAACTACCCGACACATCATATTTCTGCACTTTTACGAATTCTAACCCATTACCACCATGATTAACATCAAAATTGACAGCAAAACAGCCGAAAAACTATTCCATAACAAATCACACTTTAATAACAACAAATAGACATGATTTATAGCATCATATCAACTCCATAACTCAACTAATTCCTTTTAAAAACTCAAATAAAGCAATAGGAAGATTCTCTTACTTGATCAAAGCATATCCAAGCAACCTTCAAAGCACAACAGCCCTAAAAACACAGATTCTTCAACCAAAACTTATGTAATCAACCACCAACTTGAGTTAAATTTTATCACATGCTTCTATAACATCTTATTCAATGAATTTATGAAATCTAAACCACAAACTGATCAAAACCACAACTAGAGCAAAAATCCATACCTTTGTAAAACTCTAAACTTTTAGTATTGAAACGAAACCCTCTTCACGCTGAGTCCGGTGATTTAGGACCTTTGGAACTACCCTTCTTGGATTTCTTCTTCTGTTCATGCCATTTTCCACTGCTGTTGACTACTAGTCCAACAACCTGATTGTCAGTCCCAGCTGCCTTGTGTCTCAGCTCCCTGGCATGCAAGGTTGCCCTCACATCCTCTAAAGCCACTATATCTTTCCCAACTATGAAGGACTGCCCAAAGTTTTCATATGAACTTGGTAATGACACCAACAGGATTAGGGATGCATCCTCATCTTCAATTTTAACATCAATATTCCTGAGATCAAGTAATATTGTGTTCAGCTGATCCAGATGTTCCTTCAGCCGACCTCCTTCATGCATCCTCAGACCAAACAGTCTCTGCTTCAGCAGCAACTTATTGGTTAATGACTTAGTCATATATAGGCTTTCAAACTTTGCTCACAGCTTGGCAGCTGTGTCTTCCTCGGCTACTTTAGTAATAACATCATCAGATAAGCACAACATGATGGTTGAATGTGCTTTCTCTTCTAGACTGGAAGAATCTGCTAAACTGACATCTCCTTTACCATATAAAGGAGTCCACAATCCTTGTTGGTTTAACAAGGCCCACATCTTGATTTGCCACAGACTAAAACTATTTATTCCTGTAAATTTATCGATTTTTACGTTAACTGCAGACATCTTTCTTGCCAAGATCACAACTTTTATCTCAGATTCCTAGCACCGGTGAAGGTCTTGGTGAAGATAAAGGTTGTCCGTATAGATGATTCTCTCAGAACCTACGCTATGATACCAGTTTGTTATAACAGGATAGAGAAAATCCAGATGCAATAAAATAAACACAGAAGCAATCTAACATAAACAATCAAACAAGGGAACAGAAACAAGAAGAACACATGATTTAACGTGCTTTCCGGCGTTGTGCCGACTACTCCATGGAAAGAAAAGAGATATTTTATTATGCACTGAATTTCAGATGGATTACACACACTTTACAATGATCAATACAATTGGTATTTATAGGCACAGATCCCTAAACCCTAACCGCCAAGAATCTTTGTCGGATTGCCATAAATGCCCTAGATGTTGGATCACTCTGCTGATCCAACTCAGCTGATCATTGCCCAGAAATAGAACTCAGTTGTACCCAGATCCTCAGCAGACTGACCTCCATCAGACTGCAGACACCAAAAGAAAGCTCAGCAGGCTTTCCAGCTGACTTTCACAGACTTGGAAACACTTCTCAACGGACCATCACTCTGCTGATAACCAGATTAGTTTTACCAGATGTAGAGTTTAAGTCACTTTGCTGACAGGTTTCCCCTATTCACGGGGCGATCATACGGTAGTTATTGGGTGTGATACTGATGCATGTATCGGATTCATGTTGCTTGTCCGGAAATTGCATATCGTAATAGTAGAAGTAAATATCCGAAAGAGCCTTCTTATAAGAAATGTCTTATTCTCGAAAGTATTTGCAAAGCGGAAGTAATGTGTTACTTCGATAGAGTAGGATATCCAGATTATAAGATGCGGTCGTTAATGAATGACACTCGAGATATGACTGTATGGATATTGTAACAGCGATAGAGTTCTATTTATACGGTAACCGTTTCACATGAAAGATAGTAGTCATTGCATTTGACTCTTCCGGTGATTGGGGGTCATGACGTGTTGCTAGGTGCTATTCATGATCGTTAGATATGAAGGCATTTTAGTAAATGCGCTTTGTGTCTATGACCAACATATTCGGAAGCCTATCGGGTCTCACACATAAGAACATCTAGTCGGATTAAAATGTGGTTATAGTGATAACCATATAAGGAAGCTTTTTTATCTCGACTATAAACTGTTATAGTGATAAATTAAAATTGTGCTATTTATTTATTATGAATAAATAGTACAAGATATTAATTATGTTGATTAATTAAATATAAGTATTTAATATATGGATATTTGTTTATAAGGACTATTTTCAACACTTAATAGGCATTTAGGGCCTTACATAAATCTTATTTGTTTATAAGGACACATTTTGTTTAACTTACCTAAATTACCTTTTGTACTCTTCTTCGTCAATTTCCTTGGAGCTTGAATGGCGGATTCTTGTCATTGGGCTTGGAGGATCACGCCAATCTTATCCCCATCCTAATCATTACCGATCTCAAATATCCATTCAAAATATAATCAATAGAACTATTAGCAACCGATTTCTCTATTTCTCGATTGTATTTCTTGGACCTCGCTCTATCGGCGTTCACCTCCAATTATCCGACCTCGTTTTGCATCTTTTTAGTCCTTCATAGTTTGAATCGAGTGCGCTTCTTCATCGTCCTTCAAAGTTCGCTTCTTCATTCTGCTTCAGGTTTGCTATTATGGACATTGGACAGCATTATCATTGTTTTGCCTACAGCCACGATCACGAGCGGTGAATGATGTATGATGACAAAACTGTGAAGGTACATGCCTCTGTCTGTCTCTCTGTTTGTATACACTCTGTTTCAATAATCTCTTAATTTGCTAACAGAATCAGAATCAATAAATGATGTTTAGGTAATTGGGAGCTGGGATGATGTTCTTGACATGTGCATTAGAGGACACTTGCAACCCCAAGTCCTTTTCTTTGAAGCTGTAACCTCTTAAATACCTGAAGCTTTACAGGAGAAGAATCAAGAATGTTATTCTGAGCTAATCTTGGCAATGGGGAGCTGTCGAAATGTCGAATCTGCCCTTCGTGTATTCTCTACAATGGAGGCTCAAGGACTAAAGCCGAATACTTCAGTCTATAATGCGCTTATTTCTGCTTGCTTTTCCTCAAACAATGTTTTAACTGCTTTGAGCTTATTCGAGTTAATGGCGATATCGGAGAGGATCATAAATGTGATTCCCACACTTACAATGCCTTCATCTGCGCGATACGCTAACTTGGGAAACAAGGACGCGATGCAAGCTTGGTATCGTGCTAAAATGGTTCTTTGGATTTATAGCGATTCTCAAACATTCGAGGGCCTCATTTCAGGTTGTGTTAAATCTTTCAATTTTGATGATCTTTGAAAGATATTATGAAGAAATGACATTACCGGACTCGTGCCAACGCCATCCATTGTGCAAAACATGGTATCCGTGTCTTTGTAAGAAGAAAAACATTAGAAAAGTATGAGAACACATTAGGTATGGTTCGGCGTTCATTGATAAACGTATTGTATGCAGTGGTTGTAGACCTATATTATGAACAGGGGACAAGTTAAATACATGGAGGAGTTGCTAGATGTTTACGTAAATGCAAATCAATCCTCGAAATTTCTTCCATTGATACATTCTACGATTATAAAGATGTACGTAAAAGCCGAGAGATTGGATGATGTAGAGTACTCAGTTGGAGGAATGTTGGGAGATGGGATTACATTTCAGTGCTATAATGATGATGTTGTTGATAAGGTTGTTTGCTTGTATTTTGCTTTGATTTAGTTGTTTTGATTGAATAGTTGTAGCTTTGAAAATTTTATTTTGGAATTGATAAAGTTGTCTGCTTTGACTTCTTATGCTGTTGTTGGATTGGTCATACATAAATATTTGTGATTAACAATTGATAGAGATTCTGCAAAAGCGATTGATATGTATTTGAATGGTTTAAAACTCATTGATATGTATTTTTTTCCGTACAATTTGATATGTATTTGAATGGCTGCAAAACTGGATCCACCTCCAATGAATAAATTTGGCCTGTTGTATTTTGCAATTCTGCAAATTGTTGAATAGTTTGTTCCATTTTTCCATTGAATATGTTTTGTGGATCAATATGCTCTGAAAAATAAATGGTTATCATTTTAGCTTCCTATTGCGTAAGTAGTACAATGGGTAATGATGGAATGGAAATGATCTTTGAAGTCGTTAACATCGACTAATCATGATTCACGAGTGGACAAATTCAATGAGATTTGATTCGAGCACTAAGAAATCCTTTGATGTGCCTTTGTGCAAGAATAATGTCCCTTGCTCACAATGCTCGTGCCAATCAAAAGGCAAAGGTGGGGTAGGGGTGTGGAGAATATATATCTGTTGTTTTAAGCTATTTATGTGTGCTTTTTGTAATCATTATTTCAGGTACCTTATGAAAGAGAAGAATTTAGACTGTGTAGCAAATTTCCACTTACAAAATGGAGCGGTATGATAATGATCTGATCTTCTTTTTAAGAAACAACCCAATTCAGATTGGATTTTGTAGTAAAAATTCCATGTGTGAAGGATTGATTATGTCTGGGGGATGAGCCATTCAAATACATATCGATCAGGCGAAAATTTTTCATTGGTTGCAAAACTTATTGATATATCGAGCATTTAGCTAGAATTGCATTGTCACTTCATTAGAGAATTGATGCAGTGACATTGTCACTGCATATACATTTTGATACACAAATTTGGTAGCTTTGTAAAATAAGTGTAGAGCTCGAGCTCGACTAAAAAAGTTTGGCCTCGATCGAGCCATAAAAAGACAAGATCGAACTCGACTCGCTGAGTACTTGATATTTCTTGACTCGGCTCATAAGCTTGATTATTTTCTTAGAATTCATTTATTTTTTAATAAAATATAACAAGATCGAGCTCGACTCGTCTACTACTCGACTCGAATAATACTTTTTAAATTATAAAAAAATATTTTATTATAAATTTGATAAATATAATTATTTAAATATTTAATTAATGAAGCCCGATTAGCTCGCGAGGTACTCGATTACTATATTTTAAAACTTGAGATCGGCTCGGTTAATTATTCGAGTAGCTCAACTCGAATTTCAACTCAAAAAAACTGAATCGAGCCAAACTCTCTTGCGAGTCGAGTACGAGTACCTCACGAGTTACCTGGCTCACTTACAACCCTAATTTACATGTCACTTCATCGTCAAATGTCACTGCATCGTCAAATGTCACATCATCTTCACATGTCATTGCATCGGGATGGTCACTGCATCGTGATGGTTGTTAGGTGTACAATTTTTGGCTCAAGATGTAGCCGTTTGAAGTCGATTTTATGAAGAAAAGAAATCGATTTTCTGAAATTAAGTCAGAAAAATATCAAATGTCATCGCGGTGTTGCTTCATCGCAGTGTCAGATCATCAAATGTCACTGCATCGTGGTGTCACTTCATCACGGTTTCTCTGCATCGCGGTACGTGTCACTTCATCTCGGTGTCTCTGCATCGTCAAATGTTATAACATCGTGATGTCACTACATCACGGTGTCTGTGCATCGCGGTGTCTGTGCATCGGGAGTGGTCACTGCATCGCGGTGTCTCTGCATCGCGGTGTCTCTACATACACAATTTAATTCACAAATTCGTTAACTTTATAAAATAAGTGTAATGTCATTCATATTAGAGGTGTAATCGAGGCGAGTCGAGTCAATACTCCATAGGGCTCGACTCGACTAAAAAGGTTTGGGCTCGATTGAGCCATAAAAAGACAAGATCGAACTCGACTCGTTAAGTACTCAACTCGGCTCATACACTCGATTATTTTTTAAGAATTCATTTAATTTTTAATAAAATATAACAAGATCGAGCTCGACTCGTCTAATACTCGACTCGAATAATACTTTTTGAATTATAATAAAAAATATTTTATAATAAACTTAATAAATATATTTATTTAAATGATCATTTAATGAAGCTCAATTAGCTCGTGAGATACTTGATTACTATATTTTCAAACTCGAGATAGGCTCGATTAATTATTCGAGTAGATCGACTCGAGCTCGAACTCAAAAAAATCGAATCGAGTCAAAATCTCTTGCGTGCCGAGTACGGGTAGCTCACAAGTAGCTCGACTCACTTACAGCCCTAATTCAAATGTCACTGCATCGTCAAATGTCACTTCATCTTCACATGTCACTACATCGTAGTGTCATTGCATCATGTCGATTTTATGAAGAAAATTTTGATTTTCAAAAATAATGTTGTACGAGCAAAAATCAATAATCGCGGTGTTTCTGCATCGGGGGTGGTCACTGCATCACGGTGTCTCTGCAACGGAGTGGTCACTGCATCGCGGTGTCATTTCATCGCGGTGTCTCTGCATCGGGGGTGGTCGCTGCATCGCGGGTGTCTCTATAATCGAGCCGAGTCGAGTTGATACTCCCTAGAGCTCGAGCTCGACAAAAAAAGTTTGGGCTTGATTGAGCCATAAAAAGGCAAGATCAAACTCGATTTGCTAAGAGTTGCAAATAACCGCGGTGTCACTTCATCACGGTGTCTCTGCATCATACTGTCTCTGCATCGATGGTGGTCACTGCATCGCGGTGTCCCTTCATCGCGGTGTCTCTGCATCATGGTGTCCCTTTATCGCGGTGTCTTTGCATCGGGGGGGTCACTACATCGTGGTGTCTTTGCATTGGGGGTGGCCACTGCATCGCGGTGTTCAATGGATATGGGGTGGTCAATGCATCGCGGTGTCACTTCATCGAGGCATCTCTGCATTGCGGTGTCTCTGTATCGCGCTGTCTTTGCATCACGGTGTCTGCATCGGGGGTGTCTCTGCATCGTGGTGTCTCTGCAATGCGGCGTCACTTCATCGCGGTGTCTCTGCATTGTGGTGTCTTTGAATCGCGGTGTCTCTTAATCGCGATGTCTCTGCATCGTCAAATGTTATAACATCGCGATGTCTCTGCATCGCGGTGTCTCTTTATCGCGGTGTCTCTGTATCGCTGCGTCTCTGTATCGGGGTGGTCACTGTATTGCGGCGTCTCTGTATCGGGGTGGTCACTACATTGTGGTGTCTCTGTATCGGGGTTGTCACTGCATCGCGGTGTCTCTGTATCGGGGTGGTCACTGCATCACGGTGTCTCTGCATCGGGGGTGGTCACTGTATCGCGGTGGTCAATAGATTGAGGGTGGTCAATGCATCGCGGTGGTCAATGCATCACGATGGTCAATGCATTGGAGGCGTCTCTGTATCGCGGCGTCTCTACATCAGGGGTGGTAATTGCATCACGGTGGTCAATCAATCGGGGTGGTCACTGCATCGCGGTGTCACTTCATCGCGGTGTCTTTGCATCGCGGTGGTCACTTCATCACGGTGGTCAATGCATCGCGGTTGTCAGTGCATCGCGGTGTCACTTCATCGCAGTGGTCAATACATCGCGGTGGTCACTGCATCGGGGTGGTCACTGCATCAGAGTGGTTGTCAGTGCATTGCGGTGGTCAATGTATCATGGTGGTCAATGAAAAAAAAGAAAAAATAAATTTTCACCGTCAAAAAAAAAAAAAAAAAAAAAAAAAAAAAAAAAAAAAACTTTGAAGTTACAACCTCCAGAAAAAAGAAAAAAAAAAAAAAAAAAGAAAGATAGAATACAACAGCGTGTTTTCAAAAAACAAAAAACAAAAATATAAAACAACAACAACACACATTCGCGTCTCCTTTATCTTTTAGTATTTTTTTTTGAGAATCATTTAGCGTCTGCCATTCAGCGCCTCTTTCTCCATTATTTATTTATTTTTATTTTTTTTTACTTCATTAAGGGTATTTGAGTCTATCTATTTAATTTGTGTCCTTATAACCAAATAAGATTCCTTAGTGTCCTATTTACCTAATTAAGTCTATTTTGTGTCCTTTTGGACCCTTACCCCTTTAATATATGGGGCGTATGTTTTGTGTGTATATGATACACATAGATTTTACAAATTAATTAATCATATATTATTATGTATTAACATTGGATATTAATATTAATATATATATATATATATATATATATATATATATATATATATATATGTATGTACATGTGTAAATGATAAATGGTAATATAATAAATATATATTTAATATTAGATATTGATAATATATATGTTGGAAATGTTTAATGTAAGATTATATATTAATGAGATAAATCAAATAAATATAATTTCTTTATTTTATTGGGAAGTGGTTTTCCTAATCCCTACTCCAAATAAAAAGCTTCTCTCAATAGGATTGGGACATATGAGGCGCCACTCACCTTATAAATATGATGTGAGTGTCAAGCTCTTTAGTATCACAATTAAAAGTCTTATTTCTACTAAAAAATTAAGAGAGCTTCTTGGAAGATAGTTATGGGAGAAAGAAAAAAGCGGCCTAGCAGCTGATTTTTTCCGGTAGCAATCCAATGGAGGATTCCGGCGGTTGTTCGTGGGGATCAGCAGTAGAGGCAGAACACTTGGGCGGCTTCGTGCACAAACTACAACCCGTAGACAAAATATCGATCTACTTTAGATCTGCCTGGTATGAATTCTGTCTACTTCTTATTTGTTTATTGTTTAAATAAAGGCGATCCTGGTTGAAAAGGAAATCAATTTTTAAATTCCGCTGCGTTTCAGCGTTGATTTCATAACACACAGACGTTGATGAATAATAATTCATCAAATCACAAGGCTAATTATGCTCTTCCGACGGTCCCGTACTTCAACTCTTAGTAAGAATCTATTCGGTGCTAGAACTAAACGCCCTAGAAGCTTAATCATTGTTTGGTCATGTTCATTTAATGTTATTGGATCAAGAAACAACATTCAAAACTCATTTTGGGGCACAAGGTGCATCGGTTTAGTGATGAGCTAGACTATAACCTGGTATGGACACCTGTGTTTGAACCCCATCAGGGGAAAAATAAAAAATAAAAAAAACTCATTTTGGGGCTTAAAATTCATCAAAATGCAAAAAAGGAAGTTTGGCGCGCGCTAAAACCTCTATGTAGTTTCAACATCAGTTATGTTTTGCTTTTAGCGCGCGCTAAAATTTTTCGGCGCGCGCTAAAAGCTTCCAGTACTTTCTGCCTGCTTTTTGGACACGTTTGGCACGCGCTAAAGCCCCTCGGTGCGCGCTAAAAGCTCTATGTCAAACTTCCCCTTTTCTGGTTCTGTTTTGGCGCGCGCCAAAACACTAAAACTACCCGAAACATCATATTTCTGCACTTTTACGAATTCTAACCCATTACCGCACGCCAAAACCCTAAAACTACCCGAAATATCATATTTCTGCACTTTTACGAATTCTAACCCATTACCATCATGATTAACATCAAAATTGATGACAAATGCGACCGAAAAAGTGTTCCATAACAAATCACACTTTAATAACAACAAATAGTCATGATTTCTAGCATCATATCAACTCCATAACTCAAGCAATTCTTTATAAAACTCAAATAAAACAATAGGAAGATTTTTTTCTTGATCAAAGCATATCAAAGCAACCTTCAAAGCACAAAAACCCAAAAAACACAGATTCTTCACCCAAAACTTATGTAATCAACCACCAACTTGAGTTAAATTTTATCACATGCTTCTATAACATCTTATTCAACGAATTTAAGAAATCTAAACCACCAAACTAATCAAAACCACAACTAGAGCATAAATCCATAACTTTGTAAAACTCTAAACTTTTAGTATTGAAACGAAACCCTCTTCACGGTGAGTCCGGTGATTTACTTGAATCTGAAATTCGATAAGTAACTTATGAGAATTTGGAAGAAGTCTCATTGTCTTCTCTTTTAGTCTCAATTTATGAAGTTCTAATTGTTGCTGTACTTCTATGGTAGGTAGGAAGGTTATTTTCCCCAAATAAAACCTCCTACTAAATTCTCATTAATTAAAATTAAACCCCAATTAATATTAATTGACCATAATTAATATTCATTTTTATAAAAAAATAAACTTTAATCCATAAATATAGTAAACATAACATTTCGTTCTCGCAAAATGATACATATGCCTTTTCTCGAGAATCGAAACATCACAATAAATCATAATAATACTAAATCCGTTGCAAAATATAAATGAATATAAAAAACCAATGAGTATTTATTATATTTATACTTTTACCTCTAATTTATTATATACTTACTCACTTTTTACTCCCTCCGTTCCACAATAACTGAAGCAGTTGCCAAAATATGTTGTTCCATTTTATGTGAGGCAGTACAATTTTCAATGCAATATTTATTGTGTTTTTACTTAATTTACCCTTATTTATTACACTAGGAGATATAAAAAAGAAGGCCACATTAATTATATTCAAGGTCATTCTAGTCATTTCATTATAAAAGTTAATGCATTAACTCACATCTGTAATATGTGTGATTTTGGCAACTGCCTCAGATAAATCGGAACGGAAGGAGTACTATTTTGCATTAATGATTTTCACTACTTTGATAACAGTCAAACATCATTTTGGATTTTTTCCATCAAAATTAATGACATACACCCTCCGTTTTTTTTTTTCTGTCGCAGAGAAACGAATCACACAAATTAAGAAAATAATTAATATGTCTAAAATATTGTCTAAAATTACTAAGTTGTCCTTTGATTTTTTAAATATATGAATGGGTAATAGTGAGTCAAATTGATTTTTGGAGTTTTAGTATTGAAAATGTACTTTTTATTGAAGAGGTAACTAATTTGTTGTTAAAGAGGAAAAAATATAATAAATAATGCATTGAAAATATAAAATGATCGATAAATAAAAACATAATAAATTCTGAAATATAACATATAAAAAAAAACGAAAAGAGTATGACTTATTTAACGAACTTTTTTTTTTTAGTATAAGTGAAAATGTCCAAACTTATATTTTGGGATGTAATAAGAATAATAAATTATCGGCCCACCCTAACCTATCCCTCTTTAGAAATCAGTGTGAAGAACCAACACTGAAATTTGAAGGAAAGCTGCTTCAATTTCTCTTTTGTACGAATCCCACTCAATCTCAGACTTCAATTTCAATTTCATTTGATCAAAGTGAAGATATGTGGAGAGTTTCTTCTCTTTTTGTTGGTAAATCTCATCTCTGTTCTCCTTCATTTCTTTATCTGTATGCTGCTGCTGCTGCTCTACATACATCTCCTAGTCCAAATACCCGGAATGAAGTTAAAGATGTTTTAGCGGTCAAATGCAAAACTGGGTTTGATCGGGTGGATGATGCCCATTCTTTGTTTCATAGAATGCTTCAATTTGAACCTTTGCCTTCTGTTGCTGATTTCAATCGGTTGTTAACCGGTGTTGTTAAGATGAAGAGATTCACCTCCGCCGTCCATCTTTACAGAGAAATGCGCTTTCACGGTGTTCCGTTTGACGGATGGACCATGACCATAGCAATAAACTCATTCTGCCATTTGAATCAGCCTGATTTTGGTTTTGCAATCTTAGCCACCATTTTTAAGCTTGGATTCAAACCTAATGTGGTTACTCTCACCACTCTTATTCGTGGTCTATTTAAAGCGGGCAGAATCGCAGAGGCTGTTGAATTATTCCGATTAATGGTCAGTCAGAAACTTTGTAACGAGACTACATATGGGACTGTGATCAATGGACTTTGCAAATCTGGAAACACGTCTAAAGCTATTCAACTGCTCCGCCTTGTTGAGAAAGAAGGATACCATCAGCCTGATACTGTGATGTACAACACAATCGTAGATAGTCTGTGCAAGGACAGGAAGGTGGACGAAGCACTCCAGCTTCTCTCTGAAATGGTTGCTAATGGAATCCCATCAAATATCATCACGTATAGTTCAGTGATACAAGGGCTTTGCAATTTCAGCAGATGGAAAGATGCCTGTAGTTTAATGACGGAAATGGCAAATACGAGAATTTACCCCAACATAGTTACCTTCAGTATGCTTGTGGATGCTTTTAGCAAAGAAGGATGCGTTGAAGAAGCAGAGAATTTGCTGAAAATCATGATCGAAAGGGGTGAACGTCCCAACGTAGTCACTTACACTTCACTAATGGATGGATATTGCTTGCGAGGGGAGATGGACAGAGCTCATCAAGTCCTAGAGATAATGGTGGCTGAAGGTTGTCAACCTGATATTCATAGTTACAGCATATTGATGAATGGATATTGCAAAAAAGGGAATGTTGATGATGCTCTTGATTTGTTCAAAGCAATTTCTAGTCAAGGCATGAAATGCGATGTTGTTACCTTCAGCACCATGATACAGGGATTATTTGAAGCTGGTAGATGTGATGACGCAAGGAAGTTAATGAGCGAGATGCAATCCGAAGGTGTGAGTCCAGACATCTTCACTTATTGCATTTGGCTTGACGGCTTATGTGAAAATGGCCTTGTCTCTGAAGCGCTCACATTGCTACGTGATCTGGAGAATAGCAGCGTTGCTCTAGACGTAGTAACATATAATGCTGTCATCAAAGGATTATGTGAAGCACATAAATTATCTTCAGCTAGAAATCTGTTTGACAGACTCCCTTCTTTAGGGTTGGAGCCTGATGTTAGAACATATAATGCCATGATGAAAGGACTCTGTCAAGAAGGGTTGTTGGAGGATGCCGAAGAGTTGATAACTAAAATGAGAGAATGTGGTTGTTTTCCTAACAATTTTACCTATAATCTAATAGTTCAATGTCTCCTTAAAAAAACTCAAGGGTTAGGAGCAAAGCTGGTCTTGGAGGAAATGTTAAATCATGGGATTGAACCAGATTCATATACTTGTTCTCTATTAGCCAATTCGGCTCTTCTAAGGAATCACACTATGTGATTTGGTATGCTGAAGGTATTAATCATTAGCCTTGTGGCCTTGTTTCGTTATCCGTAACTTGCTGGTCATGTTACGAGTTTGTGTGTGTTTGATGTTCCCTGGTTTGCTAGCTATATTTGAAGTTGGTTGAAGGAAAAAGAGTGTGCTAGGCTTTTTTGATATAGAGCTCCTTGAAATCATGTACTAGGATTTTGTTAAGATTCACATGGTCTGCTAGGCTTTCTTCCGCTGTTTAAGTTGTTTCCCTCACTTAAAAAGCTGTATTTATTTTTTGAGTTTTACCTGCTTCATAAATGTATATTTACAATGCCTATATGTGGGTATTCATACCACTTGGCTATAAATATATGTATACTTCTGTTTTACACATCTCCTGTAATAACATAAGCTTTAAACCATGCCACTATTCTCGGGTTGTACGTGCTGTCCTGCCATTTCGCCTACTCATAAGGCTTTATGGATATATCTGCTGCAGGTTCCAGTCGCCAGTGAAGAACCATGTCTACATCTTAAGGTATGTGTCCTCGTCAACTCATAAGGCTTTCTTGTCTGAGGACACACATATATGTCGTTCGCCTTACATTGTTCAGTTGTTGTATTACATTACCGCGATGCAGCTCAGCAGCAAAGCCAAGAGCAGCCCGGTTACCCGGTCGGGCCATACACTTACTCCAACATAAAGAACAACTCCGAGCATGAAAAACATGGAGGATGAAAAAAGAAGTTGATTTGCACGCGCCAATTACGTATTGAATATGTATTATAGTAACGTACGGAGGCTCATACATATATGCACTTTTCTGTCCGAGTATTTAGTGTTGTTCAGCATATTTTACTCTCATCATTAGCTTCTGTCTCCTTTGCAGGGCTGAGGGATATGAATGTATTCTTTCCTTGAACCCTTTTTGTATCCAAAGCATATTATGGTATACAAAACTTTTAAACAAGTATTTGTTGTTCAGCAAATTATCAGAGAGTTGCCTTAAATTTGCAGGTGTCTTGATTTTCCCATCTAATTTTCTATTTTAAAAATCACTAATATTCTTAGTTGTGTGCCTCTGGAGGTTTAGGGCATGCATTTTATTGGTTTATGATTTTAGGTTGCACCATCATTGTGAATTGTGATGTGACCCCAAAACTGTTTTATTGACCCCACAAATTCACACAAGTAGAGTGGTGCACGAGTAGGTGTTTTAGTGTCCCTAGAAATTCACACATGTATAGCAGTGCAGTGCACAAGTAGATTGAGCATGGTGCAGATAATAATGCCTTTTTTAATGTAAAAGTTAGATGATGTTATATATATACTAGTAAAAACGGGACTCAAGCACGCACGGCGAAGTCTCACGCTTAGATGCTTACTTTAAATGTCAAAAACTATTAAATATAAAATACATTTTAACTAAAATATCACTCCACACATTTTAAATACAACACAATATAAATGACGAAATTTAGCCGGCATTGATATTATACAACAAATTATGATGTCAATTATTTAACACGACGACAATCACCCAACCGCACAACTCTACTCCTAGTCAACACACTCTTTCTTATGTCTTTACACACATTATCAATCACCCAACCGCACCTTATCCCAACATTTTTAACACTCACCTATCCAATCCTACCTCACCATGCCCTACACCACATTATCTTACCACACTATCCTATATTACGTACTTAATTCAACCTACCAAACTTTACCTAACTTACGCCACATCATCCAACCATACCATCCTACCCTACCATACATCATCGCATTACATCTCATACATCGCCTCACCTACATTAGCACACCCTACCGCACCATACCTCTCTACCTACTGCTACAAACCTTAACCTACCTCCCAACCTACATATTAATTCACTATCCTAATGTAAGCTATTACACCCTATTTTTTATCTCATCCCACCCTACCTTAACCTACCCACCACCCCATCCTACTCTACCCTACAACTCCCTACCTCATCATGCCACCACCCATCTTACTATACCTACCCTTCCCACCACCCCAACCCACCCCACCCCACCCACCACCTACCTAACATTACTTTCCTCTTACACACCACCACGTGTTTTATCAATTTTCATTTCATTCCATCCGATTTCAAGTCTTACAAACCAGACGGTCCAAAATAACAAAAGGGCGAAACACAAAAAGCAACAAATGAGAGTAGAAGAAATGATTTTTAGTGATTTATACAATTGAGGAAATGGGAGAAAAAAGGAGGTGCCACGTGGCATACCCTTTCCTTTCTTATTATTTAGATAGGATAGGAAAGAAAAAAAAGATATGTTTTTACAAAAAAAAATTCATTTCAAGAATTTTAATATTTCATGTAATCGTCAAACCAAATATTTTTAAACATGAAATAAAGATCGTGTAGGCAACATGTCGTTGACTATATTGAAAATAGTCATATCGCCGTGTACAAACGATACGTTTTTTTTATGAATTTATTTTAAAAAATTTATAATATTTCATGTAAACGTCAACAAAATTGTTTTGGCATGATACAAAGATCGTGTCGGCAACAAGTCGTGGGCTTATATTTTGAAAATAGTCATACATTTGCTACATATATTCACACATTAAAAGGTGATACAATTGAGTCCTTTAAAATGGAACAATTTAACTCAAACATTTCATCTAAAAAAATAAATAAAAAATATTTAGATAGGATAGGAAAGGAAAAAAAAAAGAAAAGATATGTAATCGTCAAACCAAGAATTTTACTACACACATTATCAATCTCCCAACCGCACCCTGTCCCAACATTTTTTAACACTCACCTATCCAATCCTACCTCACCATGCCCAACACCACATTATCTTACCACATATTATTTTACCACACTACCCTATATTACGTACTTTATTCAAGCTACCAAACTTTACTTAACTTACGCCACATCATCCAACCATATCATCCTACCCTACCATACATCACCGCATTACATCTCAATTCTCATACCTTGCCTCACCTACATTAGCACACCCTACCGCACCCTACCTCTCTACCTACCTACAAACCTTAACCTACCTCCCAACCTACATGTTAATTCACTATCCTAGCTAAGCCTATGACACCATATTTTATCTCATCCTACCCTACCTTACCCTACCCACCAGCCCATCCTACTCTACCCTACAACTTCTTACCCTACCGTGCCCACCACCCATCTTACTATACCCTACCCTTCCCACCACCCCAACCCAACGCATCCCACCCACCACCTACCTAACATCACTTTCCTCCTACACACCACCATGTGTTAAATTTTCTTAAAACTTATATTACATGGAAAAACCAAATTAAGATTTGACAATGAGGCAAAATCAGTGAATATTTATACAATTTGTAGTAGTATATTTATTTTATTTTTGTGATAAATTGTTTGATTTTTACACCACTTTGTAATTTTTCATACCTGTGCATGCCCGGATTTTTAGGCTAGTGCTAAATGTTTTAACCTAACTATCAAAATAATGCTGAATTTTTTAACCTTAATTAAATAGGGAAAACGGGGCACCGTGCAACGCACGGAGCGCCCATGCTAGGCGTATGTATTTATGAGGTGCTATTAAACACAAAGCAAAATAATATGTAATTAAATTGAAATCGGATACATCTTGAGCACAACACACATAATAAGATTAAATTAAGGCTAATATGCAGATTTTAAAAAAATCGAAAAAAAAAATGATGAAAAGTAAAAATTGGGCCGATGAACAGTATCCAAAAAAAAAAAAAAAATGGGCCTTTAGGCCCATAAACAGTAAAACGGGGGAACCAATAAAAAAAGGGGGGTTCTATTTGGACCCCCCTATTTACTACTTGCACTCCATTTACTACTTGTACCATAAAAATTACTTGGGCACCACATGATTTTTTATATAGTGAAATCGATCACACCTGGTGTTCCTTTGTGGAACACCAACGTCGATCCGCAAAGATGGCGTTGGTGTTCCACAAGGAACACCAATGTGTGGCGACGCTCCTATATAAATAAGTGTTAAATCTTAGACGTCGATCCATGACTTTTCATCGGTGTTCTGGTGGCATACCAACGTCGGTGACACCGACGTTGGTATGCCACTAGAACACCAGATGAGTGACGTTTTTTCACACCAAAAAATATTCATTAATGTGGTGCAGTAGTAAAGAGCAAGTCCCAAATAGAACCCACCTAAAAAAAATACAAGTGTCACAAACCTCCATATTTTCCTTTCTTATATGTATTACTAGTGAAACGGGACTCCGTGCAACGCACGGACTGCCCATGCTATAAGTTTTAACTTATTTGACGATATTAAATACGAAGAAATGTAGCATGTAACGAACCGTTCAGAACGCAAAATTTAAGCGCAACAATGAAAAATAAAACATTTTACGTCGATCTCCCTTCGGATACCACAACCTACCACACAACTCTACCCTAGTCAACACACTCTTTCTTATCTACTACACACATTATCAATCACCCAACCGCACCTATCCCAACATTTTTAACACTCACCTATCCAATCCTACCTCACCATGCCTACACCACATTATCTTACCACATATTATCTTACCACACTACCCTATATTACGTACTTTATTCAACCTACCAAACTTTACTTAACTTACGCCACACCATCCAACCATGTCATCCTACCCTTCCATACATCACCGCATTAAATCTCATACCTCGCCTCACCTACATTAAAATCAAACACAGTATCAACACTCCACGACACAAAATCGACACCTTTCGACACTACTAAACCATTGACCAAAGAAAAAAACCGACACACACAATATATAGAAGTAAAAAAACGAAGACGGAAAAAAATAATCAATACGTAGCACCCCAAAAACGATGCCTAAAAAAACCGCATAGACACACAATGTAAAATATATATACGTAAAAAAGGAAAAGAACACACACACAAACAAACTATAGTATATTGAAATATCACGTGGTCGTATCATATTAGGATAAGACCCAAAAAAAAAAAAAAAAGATCTCGATGGAAAGCAAAATAATATGTAATTAAATTGGAATCGGATACATCTTAAGCACAACACACATAATAAGATTAAGAATAAATTAAAGCTAATGTGTAGATTAAAAATACAATTGAGTCCTCTAAAATGGAACAATTTAACACAAACCCTTCACCTCAAAAAAAAAAAAAAAAAAAAAAAAATGGGCCGGATTTCTGGGCCATGAACAGTAAAATGACGGACCAATAATAAAAAAACAAGTTTTCATTTCCTTCTACATAACAACAACCTTTCCTTTCATATTATATAGTATTGAAATATCATGTGGTCGTATTGTATTAGGATAAGACCCAAAAAAAAAAAAAAAGATCTCGATGGAAAGCAAAATAATATGTAATTAAATTGGAATCGGATACATCTTAAGCACAACACACATAATAAGATTAAGAATAAATTAAAGCTATTGTGTAGATTAAAAATACAATTGAGTCCTCTAAAATGGAACAATTTAACTCAAACCCTTCACCTCAAAAAAAAAAAAAAAACTTTTTTTTGGTGGCCACTAATAATAAAAAAAAAAAAAAAAAAAAAAAACTGGGCCGGATTTCTGAGCCATGAACAGTAAAATGACGGACCAATAAAAAAAAAACAAGTGTCACCTTTCCTTCTACATAACAACAACCTTTCCTTTCATATTATATAGTAGAGAGAGGGATATGTGTGTGTGTGAGAGAGAATAAAAGAAAAAAGAAAAAGTGTTTTGACAGCAGCACTCGATGAAAGCTACATAGGATTAATAGGTGTAGGGAATTTGATGGGAAGTTCTTCCCTAGTATCTTCACATGCATCGAAGTGATCGGTGGGTTTATCAGAACCACACAGTTTACATCTAACATCTAAACTGTGTGGTTCTGATCAACCCACCGGTCACTTCACTCTAAAATCCCTCACTACACAAGAAGTTTCCGAATTTGATGTAACATACCTCGTCCGATATAACTTTTGCTTTATGTAGAATGAATTATAGTCTATGTTGCACGGATATGGTCACGTCGCACGACACGACACGAATACGACGATACGGGTAATTTTAAAATTTAAAGACACGACATTTCGCCGACACGTTATATATATATATATATGTATGTGTGTGTGTTTTGTAAATAAGATTCAATTTATCAAAAAATAAAAACGTAAACATCTAAAAAAAAACCAGACAAAATAAGATAAGCAATATGTAAACTCTATGAATATCTAGAATAGATATTCGACCTTTAAACGGTGCCAAAAGAAATCGTGATTGACCTTCAAAATTTTACAAATTATAAAAATGGTTGTTTATCAATAAAAAAACATATAAACTTAAGACGCCGTATTATTTATTAAATTATTATAGAAATGAAAATCGTGCATTTTAACGTTTCTATTGAAGAAAACTTAAATAAAGAAATTTTTTTAAAAATTTGGGTTCAGTAGTGTCGGAGAGTGTCGATAGTGTGTCAGATATTAAAAATAATATTATTTTAATTGGCCGACACGTGTCGGACACGGCGTCGGAGCGTGTCGTGTCGTGTCATGTGTCAAAGCACGGCGCACGGCGCACGGCGCACGGCGCACGGATTGAAGTGTCGGTGCATCATAGATTATAGATGAGGAAAACTCCTTATTACGTTCACAATATCTTTGACCTAGATTTTAGGGTATAAATAATTCCAACTCCTCCCTTGGACTGTTGGTGTGCCACTTGATACAAATGGGGCAATATGCTAGATAGTCTTATTTTAAGAAATTTTATGTAAAACAGACTACATCTTTTAAAACATGTTAAAAGACTATCATGCTCCTCATCATTTCTTCTTCCTTCTGTTTCTTCTTCATATCTTCCAACTTCCTTCCAAATTCTATAATCGGCCTTTCCATCTCCAACTCATTACCCCATTCCCCGTTCCATTCGAACTCGTTACTTATGAAAGCATAAAATTCAACTCGCTACTAGTGAAAAACACAAATTTTAACTCGTTAACAGGAAAAACACAATTTGAACTCGTTACCAGTAAAAAAACATAAATTCGAACTCGATTTAGGGGATCAAGAATTCAGTGGTTCAAGGGGTTCGGGGGATTGGGGGGTTAGAGGGGTTTGGAGAGGGTTCTTGAGGGTCTGGTGGGTTCTCCGACGGGGTTCCGGCAGGTTAAGGACTCGGGGTTGATGGAAAAAGATAAGGTATTTC
Source organism: Gentiana macrophylla (assembly GCA_026214975.1). Classification (NCBI taxonomy): domain Eukaryota; kingdom Viridiplantae; phylum Streptophyta; class Magnoliopsida; order Gentianales; family Gentianaceae; genus Gentiana; species Gentiana macrophylla. The sequence goes on along the minus strand of CM047817.1, from coordinate 15,792,136 downwards.
AGGTATAAAATACGGGTTCAACCTTAATAAGTAAGAACATTTTGAAATAGCCTAAATAAGCAATAATTTGTTGAAATAGTCTAAATAACCTTAGAGGTGGGGATTGGGGGCTAAAAATAAGAGAAACTTGCAAAAAAAAAGAGAGAGAGAGAGAAATAGTTTCTTGTCCAATCACCAAGATAGAGAATATTATGGATATGGTGTCCATTAACAGTTGCTAGTTGATTACAACCCAGAAGATAGTGGCGTCTAGCTCAATATATTGGATAAACTTTTATCTCGTTTATTTTAATCGTTCAATTGATTATGTAATTTAGATTAATGTAAAAACAAAGTGAAATTTGAATTTGCATTTTCTACTGCCGATATGCTCAAAGTCAAATTGATTCTTGAAATCACAACATGAATCACAGGGTTTCACCGACAGCACTGCAGCGACAGTTAAGCAATTGTTCCAAACTCGTGTGGGTAGAACTGTTCGATCAGAATCCGGATTTAATTCCTATCAACCTCACCCTTAACCCTGCCCCTACCCTCGTCACCCTAACCTACCCTACCTTGATCAATATATTGGATAACATTTTATCTCGTTTCTTTTAATCGTTCAATTGATTATATGATATATATTAATGTAAAAACAAAGTGAATTTCAAATTCGCATTTTCTGGTGTGGATATCGATATGATCGATGTCAAATTGATTCTTGAAATCACGGCATGAATCACAGGGTTTCATTGATAGAGCTGAAGCGGTAGTTATGGTGCTGAAGCAGTTGTTCCGAGACTCGTGTGGTTAGAACTATTCGACCAGAATCCGGATTTAATTTACAACAACCTCACCCCCCACTTTTAATCCTAACTTTACCATGTCCCTATCCTCATCACCCTAACCTACCCCACTTCACCCCACACAAGACCTTCCTACCCTTATCCCAAGTGGGACATGGTGAGGGTGTGTTAGATATGCGGGTAAAAGTTGTGCATGGGGTCGGATAGTGGTGGAGCCAGAATCGCAGTCCATGAGGCACGATTAAGTGTCAGAAAAAAAAATTACATAGACATCAACAAGAATGTTGTTTTTACTTCGATTTTAAAGAGATCTCAACATAATTAATCATAAGAAATTTTGTATAATTCAAATATATATATTTAAAACAAATTATTAAAGCTAAAGAAAAAGTTTGGAGGAAAAAAAAATTGAGCTAGTTTGAAAAATTGAGAAATAAAAATTGTCTTAAAGCTGAGGGAAATGTTTGGAAAGTAAAAAATACTGAGCTTGCTGTGACCAACGTTCTAAAAATCGCTAAGCGCTAGTCGCGCGGCCGGGTGGGGAGTTGGGAGTAGTCGGCTAGGCGGGGGACTAGTCGGGGACTAGGAGGATGTGGAATTTTTTTTAATTATTTTATTAATAATATTATTTATAATAGACTTGGCAAAAACAAAGAAAAAAGAATACTACTACAAACCCCAAAAAATAATGATACTACCACTCTAGTATACTAAGTACTAACTTATCATAAGTCTAAAAATTCAAGTCACAAAATAAACACATACAAACATATGTGATATATACGTACAAACTCCAAAATAAACACATTCAAAGTCACATACTCAAGTTGAATTTAAACTAATAAATGAGACACAACAAAAGTCAAATAAATTCTCCATCTTCATTCTCTAAGTCCTCATTTCCAACTCCAACTTCAACATCAAGCTATTTGTCCGACTCAAGATCAAGCTCTTTATCAACATCGCCTTCATCCTCCGTCCCATCGGATATAAAATCATCTTCTTCGGGCTCTCTCACATCTTTGGCGGTGCAGTTGGAGGGTAGCTGGAGCAATTTGCTATGGAGCTGGGTTTGGGGCTGGGGCTTGCTTGCGATTTGCAAAGGGAAGGGGGTTGGAAGAAAGAACGCAGCTTTGAATTGGGAAGAAATGGAAATGATTTTTTTATATTTAAATTAGGCTTCCAAATATAAAGAGTAAATACAAAGACGAGCATTGACCGAGTTGACCGAGTTGGCCGAGTTTGGCCAAGTTGCCCGCCTTGAATCCGTCTAGTCCGTTTTTCAGCCCACCTAGATACCATCCCGCCTAGATAGGGCCGAGTATTGTAAAGTCGGGTAGGATGATGGCCGTCCAGCGCCTAGACGGCCGAGTTGGCCGATTTTTAGAACATTGGCTGTGACTCGAACCCATGCTGTCAACATATATAACACACAAGGTGCTATGCAATTCAGCTAGATTTCATACTCGTAAAAATTTAGACAAACAATTTATATAAGACATTTCTCTGGTATATTACTACTCGTCAAGGGTATTTTGGTCATTCACGAAAAGCCGAGGAGGGGGAGGGGGGGGAGGGCACGAGCCCCTTAAGCCCTATGTAGCTCCGCCCCTGGGGTCGGATGATGTCAATTTTCATTATATCAATTTCATTCATTGTCGGATGCAATAAAAAAATGAACTTTTTACGTTATAATTTCATTTCAGTTATACTTATCTATATAATGGAATGAAAAGTCATGTTATTATACACTATTACCTTACTTAACACTTCGAAGAAAAAAAATCCTCTTGCCGAACACTTTTGAAAAGCAATCGATTTAAGTATACATCTTACTCTTTATATCATGTCATATGAAATTTTCAAACATAAAATTTAAAATCTCAAACAATATGAATGACATAGAAGAGTTGTTTTAGGTGTTTAAATAGTTTTTGATAAAGAAAAAAAAGATGTATGAAATCCCTCTTAAAAAAGAGAAGAAAATATTACTCACCTAAAAAAACATAAGTATTACTCGAACCTATTTAATGACGTAGCCATCAAAATCACATATTAAAAGAGTGGTTTAATGCTTTTAATGTTAACAATAAAATAACTAAAAACTCGATGAATGTAATTAATGCTATTTTCATTTTAGCCATTCACTTAATAATTGATAATGTCGGAATTATTACGGTGATGTTTGCAGTGATTATGTGGTGGATATCTGGCTATTTGTGAGTGTTTATGCCGATCATGGGAACGTTGATCTTAGGTGCCATGCTACGAAGAGGATGGTCTTAGGCAGCTTTTATGGCATGAAATGACTCGCTGCGAGGCTCACGCTATGAAGCGGAAGGACCCAGGTGCTGCGCTATGAAGCATACGGTCTTAGATGCCGCGCTATGAAGAGGACGGTCTTAGATGCTGTGCAATGAAGCGGACAACTTAGATGCTGCGCTATGAAGCGGACAAACTTGTTGTTGGTGAGGAGAATCCCATGGCGGAGCCGATTTGGTCTCTAAGGGTCGTAACGGTTGGAGAAGAGATTTGAGGCGTTGCCTTGGTTCTGTAACTGACATGACGGATGATGTGACGAGCCGCAAACTCTGATTGGCTCGGAGAGTATCGAAAATTGTGCCTTGTCACAATTGCGTTTGAATTTTAAATTCTGAGGTGACTTTCCAGCTTCCCGCTCTGCCTATAAATGGAGGGCTCCCTCCAACACTTGCATAAATTTAATTTACTCCCAGCAAGAAATTCCGGCAAGGCAAGCATTTTACGGCAAGAAAGTAAGAAGATTCCGGTGAGCTCTTTGCGGTTTCCGGCGAGCACTTTGCATTTCCCAGTCGAGATTCAAACGTTCAACCCCAAATTCCAGGTAAAATCTATTGTTTTCCTTCAATTTTTGGTCTCGTTGCTTAGAACAAGTTAAGAGTGACCAAAACACGTGATTCTAGAGCCATGAGCCCGTTTATGCGTATTTTCCGTGTTTTTTTGGTATGAATCAACACGTTTCATCTTTAGATCTGCCTTTCCTTGTTCTTGACTTGCCCAGGTTCTTGAAGAACCTGCTTGTACTTCTTTAACCAGTAGAGAAATTGACATAATGAGCCTCAGATTTTACCCCTTAGGTTTAGGGTTTATCTTTGTTCTTGTAAAAAACGGAAGGGCGAGGTGTTGAGATGGGCAGATCCGTTTGTCTCGGCCCTACTTCCGAGTCTAGGTGACTAATAATCCGCTTCGCCCTTTTTGTTTTTCGGGATGTCTTTGGAGGGTACTCATAGTGACGAAGAGGGAGGGCAGCCCATAGTTATGGTTCCGACGGAGAGGTTGAGATGCACAGATTTGAGGAGGAGGATTCCGGCACCGAAAGGTCCGTTGAGGAGGCCGGTTCTAGCGAGCAAGTTGTAGTCGAGCCAAGAAAACATGCCATAAAGGTCAAAAAACCTAAGGCGCCAAAACTGTATTCCGAGGAAGAGTTCGGAGAGCTGAAGTTGCAGAAGGAGACCGACAAGACGGCGGAGGCCCGCTGGAAGGAAATCCGGGACCGTGATAACCTGACGTTTTCCCTGGCTGAGTATAACGTATCAGTGGACTATCGGTTCGCCACCTTTGGCGGGAAAGATACGACCCGCATCTGTTGATACGCCTTTTCTAGGTTTGTAATCTAACCGACAGTGTACCGGGTGAATTGTAGTCTAGTCTAGTGGTCAGGGTCGTATCCCACAAGGATTTGTGAGGTTAAACACTAACAAACTATGATTGTCTCGATCTAGGACGCAATGGTGCTAAAAGTTAAGTGATTAAATGATTCTACTACTAACATGGGTGACAAATGATAAAAGAGACAAAGCCAAATAATGTGTATATTAAGTGAATCTCTATTAGTGTCTTGGGAACAATTACCTTCCAACATACCAATGATGTTCAATGTTGTGAAACGGTGCATTCCTAAGCAAGTAGTTCCCCCTCATACGAGTACGTGAAACTACTATATGCCTCCTCCTTGGCCTAGGCATCCTAGACCTAATGAATCGACACGCTACGTACTTGAATGCAATACACAAATGATAACCCCTGGATATGAAATCGAGCTCCACTTAAGGTCGACTTTACCTTCCGGTTTTCTTACCCCTTTCCCACACCTAATATCTCTTTGCGGTCTCCATTAAGTGTGTATATGCAAACATTAGTTAATTAATCCAACACAAGCAACCATACAATGCAAGTAGGAAAAGATTCACAACAAATAAAACTAAACAACATAAACAACCATTCCCAATCAACTAAAGAGATTAACCTCTCTACCACATCATCTTGGCTAGTATAGCCTAGCCACTCATAACTAAGAACACCAATATGTCAAAATTAACATTTATAGTTATAAGAACAATTAAATGAAGGTAAAGACTAAGAATTTTACTAACCACAAGCTATAAACTCGAAATTGGAAACCTTCATTCAACTTCAAAACCTTCAATGGAGTTTTGATACACAAATGTTAATCTAGCTACAACAAAAGTGATAGAAATCAAGCTAGGAATTCTTAATGTTTATACTTGCAATTAAAAGCTAATTTTGCATGCTAAAATTCAGAAAGAGCAGCCTGGGGGGTTGGGTACCTCCAAGGGAGAGTGAGAGTGGAGAAAATAAAGTATGTGTGTATTGTGGTAGGTGAGTGAATAAATTAGATACATAATTGCTGACACTGCAATAATGGCGTGCATCATGCTTCTTGGCGTGCATCATTAGACACTTTGTGAGTAATTAACTAGCGTGGGTCAGAGATGATTGGTGCGTGTCATTATCTGATTAGCAGCTGGCTGACTGACACAATGAATTTATTGCTCACCAAACTTCAAAGTTCTCACTGGCGTAGGTCAATGCGTAATGGCATGTGCCATATACGCTTGGAATGCAAAATTGATCATGTCTACTCATCACCTGGCGTGGGCCGAACCCTTTGTCATGTGCCACTTGTCTTCATGGGTTGGAATCCTTGCCTAAATTCCTTAGGTCATCTCTCAGTCAATCATTTGGCATCAACACATCAAAATCCAAGCTCTGAGCCATGATACCTGTGCTACAAAACAAACAAGAGGATACCGCGCGTAAATCCGATAACAAAATGGCTAAAATCCTATATCAAAAGCAAAATTATATTTTTTATGATAATTCCTATGTAGGCAAAATGGTCCAGATTATCACAATAATTGCTCAAGTTGATATCAAAACATCAGTAAATGCATTAGAAATAGGGATAAATCATCAAGAAATGTATAATCTGGATGACTCACATCATCTGCGGAAGAGACGAGGAGGATTATCTGTGGCTTCATTACGATCATCTTGTAGCCGGACTCAGACCTCCGTTTGACCCATTATTTGTGGACTTCTTGACGGAAATAAAAGCCATGCCCTGAGATCTCATCCTTGGGGCAGTGAGAGTCGGCTTGTGGGTAAAGAGCCGTCGATGCCAGTGCTGCTACACTTTTTCTCTTTCTCTACGCGTCATGAAGACGGGCAGATCACGCCTAGAAGGGGACAATGCAAGCTTTTCTTCGACTTGCTGGACAAGGTCTCCTCATGGAACATACGATGTATGCGGGTCGAATCACGGGTCGGTTGGCTGATCCAGAAGTTCACAGTGAACTCGATGAGCACAGACGACGTGAAGGAATACCATAAGCAGAAGGACGATGAGACCTTTTGTAATACCCTACTCCCGACCCCTAGGTCCACTGGTGTCATTCTAGGAGGGGTTGCGAAGCTCTCGCCGCGACTTCAATAACTAGACTAAAAATCCCAAGATAATCCACTAAATCCACGATTTAACATAATAAATCCACAAATTAATTTTACATCAATTCAATAATTATTTCCATTACAAAAATTACAACAAATATCACATGATTCATGACTAACTAACTCAATATGCATGCATCTAATCCACAACATCAATTTCTTTTCTTCCTCGGATCTCGATCAAAAACTCAGTATATATATTTATAAAAGGGAAAAAAAACAAAACAACACAAAGAAAAATGAGGCGTCAAGAAAGAGGTTTAGTATGAGCCACGTGTGCAAGTGTTATCTTATATTATATATATATATATATATATATATATATATATATATATATATATATATATATATATATATATATATATATATATATATATATATATAAACAACTTTTATAAAAATTTGCAAATGAAACCTTTATTAATCTTGCAAAACGCGAGTTAGTAAATAATTCTTGAAAATAAAAATAAAAGATAGAGCAAAAATAATAAGTCAATTTTAAAAGTTATATAGTGCACGAGCATTAAGGAAAAACATGTCGAGTTTATTTTACAAGCACCAGCTTTGGCCGAGCCGATGAGTCAAGTACCGCCCTAACGCCATATTTACCATGGATTTCAACCGCACTTCACGAGAACTAGCCATGCCTGACAACTCCGGCCGATTGTCGGGGAAAAGAATCAACCTTCACCGTGAAAACCTCCTACACGGCTCCAGCCAACCCTGTCCATGCCCTAGGACCCACACACCAACCGTCAGCCCTTGCTTTCCCGGCTGTAGCATGAATCTTCGGGGAAAAGGTACCGTCCCCACTCTTACGAGTGAGCACTCTAGCTACTGTCGGAAAGACTTTGAGTCAAGAGGCCCCGAGTCCGGTGACTAGCCGTTCTCCTAGAGCAGTAACTCTAATCCCCCTAGCCACCAGAGCTTTGACACTTTCGTGCCACGAGCGAGCGAGCGAGCAAGTATTATCCGTCAATTCCAAGTATCAGTTTTATTTCTTTATAAAAATGTGCACTAGCTCAAATCAAGTCGTTTAATTTTAATGAAATAATTTGAAAATGACTTCCGGGTTTAAAAGTTCATTCGATATATATACACAAAATATTTGAAAATAATAAAAAACACACTTTTGAATTTATATCAAAATAAAAGACTCACTTACGACATACGATATGATTTAATATTTTGTAATACATCCGTCGTGTCCATTATTATTAGCTCTCCATCTAGAAGCCACATAACCCAATTCTTACCGGCCATAGTTGACTACACCAATTCTTTTAATAATCATATTTTCTTCCACGTGCCTAATCCACCAATTTCCAGCCCGATGTATTCCCTTATTTCGGTTCTATTGCACTAAAGCTTCCCAACAAAGTAAAATTTCTCCACAGGCCGATCCATTTACCAAAAGATTACTCTTCATTATCTTATTAGATTCAATCAAGCGAGAAAAATAAGAACATGATAACCTACTTCATGAATTTTACAGAGCACAATCCTTGACCTTTCTCTTGCAAAGACGTCATGGTGAACTATGTCACGATGGAAAATAAAAATACGGGAAGTGATGCTAATAGCAGTTGGAGATGGAGTTCAAGGATGGTTGATCGAACCGATGCAATGTAGTGGTCGTGTACTTAAGACATCAATGGTTGTATAACGAAAAGTTGTTGATTGTTGTGGTGGCAAAGAAGATTGAAATATAGAATGTATTTTTATAGGTGTCGGTTTGACAGGAAACTTGAATGGATTCGATGGTGGCGACCTGATTGAAAGATTGATCACCTTGAGAAAATTAACAGAGTGGAAAGCAATACATCAATGGCGATCAATTGGGATGCCATCCGAATATAACCCAAAGAAAACATAAGAAATTATAACATAGTTTACTAACTGCATGCCTTCGTAGTTAAAAAAAGATTGTTAAGTGGAACTGGTGTATTGGCAGGAAAGAAACATTGGAAGAGTATGAATTTCCAATATATATAGTACAAAATAATAACTATGAAGGAAAAGTAAAGTTTTATTTATTTATTTTGAAGTTGCAAAATCTGAAACTCATTACATTGTCGTTACATCCTCCATTCTTTGGAGTGATGAACCAAAATAAATAAACTAAGCAATTAGTAATAGGTATTATTTCTATTTACGTTATAGACATATTCATAGTCTTTAAAGATTTTAAAGTGGGTTCACTTTATTTTGATTATGAACTTTAGTTAAATATTGCATTATCTATCAATGATAGCAAGTAGTTACAGAGTGGTATGATTATTATATATATATATATATATATATATATATATATATATATATATATATATATATATATATATATATATATATATATATATATATATATCAACCAAGTTACTAATTGTTATACACGGATAAAATAAAAGAACTTTAAATATTTATCATGTAAATAACCTTTAAGTATGTATCATGAAAAGAAAAACAGTTACAGATATGTCTATTTAATTTGAATAAAGTACATCGTGTTACCCGAAGCCCAAAAGTTCTTTAAAGTCTCATGAAAATATAGTGAATGAAATGTTATTTGACAACGATACCCTTCTTGTTTTATTTCATAAAATTCGGGGCGTTACACCTTTATTGCGAGGATCGAGGAGGTACTTGGATTTGTCAAGAAGCCTCTTTCGTAGGAGCGTACCTTTAACTTGTGAGCCCTGCTTGATGTGGATGAGTCCTTTAGTAGGGCTGTTGGGATCCCAGGTCTGAAAGCTGGGGGAGCGCTTTTAGAAGTCGAGCCAATGGCCTGTGATCCGGACTGGTACGGAGAGTGCCATTTTGGACGATGCATGCCCTCTGCCTGTAATGTTTGTCAGGGCAATCCCTCAAATCGACCTCCCTTGGGTGATTACCTTTTGTTTGTCATATTTTGCTGTCTTTTTCTGTACATCAAGCATAGTACGGAAAAATGCGGATATAATAAATGACTTTTAGTTATTATATATTTATTCGGTTGGACCAGATCCGACCTAGTCAGATCATTTCTACTATTTCCTTATGTTTGTACAACTGATAAATGACTTTTTGTTATTATATATTTGTTCGTCTAAACGAACCAATTATAATATTGTATATATGATAACATCCCTAGTGTCAAACTGTGGAAGAGAAATCATAATGGTGATTATGGTTGATGAGATCTCGACTCACTTTAAAATGTTTGATACTTAAATGTCTCTAGTCGTATGTACTATTAAACATGACATTAATAGTACGGTTAGACTAGCACGTATTGGATGTCTTATATCTTATGAAGATAGGGAAAAATCTCGACTATCAAAGTGTAGGGACACTTGGATTGTACGTGGATATGTATTATAGAATACGTACGTTAGATTGACGGACTTACTTTATTAAGTGTCGTACTATGTGACAGTTGTGTAATTATCCTAAGACCGGAGTCTTAATGGCATCACAATGTGGATTGTCATACTTTGGCACCATTGAGGTTTCCCTTAGCCACGGAGATCATGCAGTAGTAATGTGTGTGATACTAATTCATGCGTAAGATTCTTGTTGCTCGTCCAGAAATCGCGTATCCTAATGGTAGGAGTAAATATCCGAAAAAGTCTTCTTATAAGAATGTCTTATTCTCGAAAGTCTTCGCAAAGTGGAAGTAATGTGTTACTTCAAGAGAATGGATATCCAGACTATAAGATACGGTGGTTAATGTTTGACACTCGAGATACGACTGTATGGATTTTATTACAGTGATACGATTCTATTTACACAAGAATCGCTTTCACATGAAATGTAGTAGTCATTGTATTTGCCTCTTCCGATGATTGGGGTCTTGACGTGTTGCTAGACGCTATTCATGATCGTTAGGTATGAAGGGTATTTTAGTAAATGCACTTTGTGCCTACGACCAGCATATTCGGAAGCCAATCGGGTCATTCACATAAGAATATCTAGCCGGATTAAAATGCGGTTATAGTTTTTAGGATAATATTATTATTATAGTATTTATCTTTAATATTATTATTATTATTTACCTTAAATATTATTTTTGTAGTGAATTATTGTTTAAGTTACCGAACTCTATATATTTGTATTCTCTTCCTTCAGTTGAATCAATGCAATACAATCTCTTTTATATTTCTCTATCATGGTATTAGAGCTCTCAGACTAACGTCTTTCTGATCCTGGTCAATCGTAAATAAATTCGTTTGGGTGGGGGTTCGTTATTATAATCTACACGAACCCTCACCCCTCACCCCTCACCCCTCACCCGTGTTGTTTCATTTTTTTTTTCTTCTCCAATTTGATTTTTTTGCTCCTGATCCGTTTGTTATTTTCCGTTCTCGTTTTTCCTCCCGGTACTCTTCTTTCCCAAGCCTTTTCTTCCCGGTTCATCCTCTTCCGGTTCTTACCCGCCTCTTCGCTCTCAACACAGCCTTTTCATTCTCCGATCTGTCAGCGTTTTCCGATCTGCTTTCCGGCGAGAATCCGCCACCGCAACCCATCCTCTTCGATCTCCCGTCGCTGCAACAAGACCATTCACTGTGGTCCTTTCTCTTTCTTTTATTACGTTCTACCAAAAAAAATAAAAATATAAAGCCTTTTTTTTTCCTTGAGTTGTTTCTTCGTCTGCAATTCTTTTAAGAGAGATTTGAAAATCGACTTTGCAGTTGGATTCTGAAGCTCTTATTTTTATTGGATTTTTTTTTCGTGCACCCTACCTTTTTTCTTTTACTAGGGTACAATCCTTCGGGCAAGGGCCATACCCTAGCGGTTGCCGCTAGGCTCTACCCGGGCTCTCAAGTGAGATGACCCGGGTTCGATCCCCCTCCCCCGTAGATTAAAAAAAGCTTTCGCCCTAGGGGAAAAAAAAGCTACAATTTTTCATTTCTTTTATTCCGTTTATTTAATTATTAGGGTACACCCCCTCCATGCCTTATCTTACGTTTATTTTGTTAGACTACATCCCTATCTACATTTTCTTATATTTATTTTGTTAGGGTATAACCCTCCATTCATTTTCTTACATTTACTCATTCCGTCGCATTTTATTTGTCCTGTTTGACTTTTTAAAGAGATTTTGACTAACGTATTTAATGCTTTGAATCTCATTAAATAATCCAATATTTTTACATATGATAAAGTATTACTTAAATGATATAAATGTAAAAATATTGGATCATTTAATGAGATTCAGAGCATTAAACTCGCTAATCAAAATCTCTTTGAAAAGTCAAACAGGACAAATAAAATGGGACGGAGGGAGTATTTTGTTAGGGTACGACCCTCCACTTCTTTTATACCGTTTTGTCCTACCCATGTGTTGGTCGCACGATTGACCACATATCCAACATTTTTTTTTTATTTTATCCCTTTTTATTTTTGATTAAGGAATCAACTTCCCTCCTAGTATTCCTCTTTTTTTTATTACTCCTCCACATTTTAGAGTCATCCAGCTATCGTATTGTGTTTTAAGGTATATTCCTCCGACTATTTCCTAGGCTCTATTTCTCCGACTGTTACCTCCTTTTTCTACCTCTTTCCAGCTTTTTGAGTCATCCCTTTCCGGTTCCAGTAAAGCAGTATCGTGTTGTGACGCAATTGATGCCGTTTGATTTGGAGTAGCATGATGCCGACATCAACGAGTCAATCTTCATGTTCATTGCATTACTATGAGATTGCGGGGCGAGTTAGGATAATATTATTATTTACCTTAATTATTATTATTGTAGTATTTATCGTATTATTATTATTGTTGTATTTATTGTGTAGTGACTTATTGACTAAGTCACCGAATCCTATATATTTGTATTTTTCATTCAATTGAATCAATACAATACAATTACTTTTACCATTATTCTATCACAGAGAAGATGAAACTCTTCCTCCTCATTCTTTTTTCTCTCTTTTTTTTGTTGAGGACTTCTCTTTTTTTTGGCCTCGGTTTCTACTATATGCCGGAAAATGAAGCTAAGGGTTTCGGTTTCAAAGCATTAGGTATGACGGAAAAATGGCTTTTTCCCAAATTTCCCTTACTAAAACCCTACACCCTTTCTTGAAAAAAAAATTAAATGGAAAAGATAATAAATCCAAGGGTTTGGGTTTTAAGGTATAAGGTTTTGAGTCACCAAAGAGATCTCTGAGTCTACCAGAGCAGTAAATGGGTGTTCGCTCACAAAGAATCGTTATGTGAGGGAATAACAAGTTAATTTAATGAGAGCGGCTACAGTCCAGTTGAATATTTTAAGGTTAAAGGTTGTAAAAGACTGTTTTTGATCTAAAATGAGGAAAAAGGACAAGAAAAAAAGATAGTGGTCGAGAAGGACAAAAATGCGCATGTTACTACATGTGTTACTACATGTTGCTACAACTAAATGTAGTAACACATGTAGTAACAGACGCGTTTTTGTCCTTCTCAACCATTATTTTTTTTTTCTTGTCCTTTTTTTTTTCTCATTTTGTATCTTTTTTTGTCCTTCTGGCCTCTGTCCCCAATATTTTAACTGGATGATTGAGTTTTTAATCTACACGGTTAAAACATGTGTAAATAATTACATCCGTTGGATTATTTCTTTTGTACACCATAGCTAATATGTACTTTAATGCACCTAATATATTTTTTTTATCGGTAAATTACGTTACATCGCTGAAGCTAAAGAAACGGTGAAGAAGATAAGCTTGTAAATCACAATACCTTAAAATTTTTTTGAAAAAACGGCAAAAGAGACTTAGGAAGAAACGATTTTTCAGAAATTCACTTTTTATTGCAATTGAGATTTTACTCATAATTTTCTAGCTTGTGAATCGTTATTTTATTTTCTGTGGAATATATTTTTCAGGAGTGTGGAACATGACAGTTCAGGTTTGGTGGTGGTAGGGTGGTGGATGTGGTTGATTTGGTTGAAAGAGAGGTTGCTCCGGCGTGTGGTGGTTGTGTGCGGCAATTTGGGGCGATGAGCGGCGAGCTCGGGCGGTTTTTGCATGATGTGGCGGGTTGGTCGGGAATGGCCATGAGAGAGAGGCGAATCGTGATAATGGGCGAAGGAAACTTGAATCGGTGAAATGAATGTTCTTTCAAGAACTTCGAAATTCATCAGGGCTCTCGCCGGAGCTCCATAGGTTTGTTGGCATTGGGTAATAAAGATGAAATTGTTCTATCTGGATTGATCGACTAGTTCCTTAAAAAAACTGTTCGACTAGGTGTAGATTTTTTAGAAGAATTTTGTCTTTTTCTTCCTTTACAGATAAGAATCATATGAAAGGTACACCATATGTAATAACGTATTAAATCAATCCAACGTTTTATATTATTTTAGTATTAATCTAACGGTAAACAGGACGGTCCAGTTTTTTGTATTGACTGGACCGTAGTATTTCCTTAATTTAATGGAACAACTCTAAATTAAGAAACGCAAACAAAAAACCAAAAAGAAAAAACAAAAAACAAAAAAAATATAAACAACTTGCCGGAACATCAATTGAAAAAACAAAACACACAAGAAAACCACCCTCTAATGACTCCTTAAAACATGCTGCTAATTCATACGACTTATCCTCCGCTTAAGATTGGTTTTTGAGAATAGAGCTTCTGCAGGCTTCAGTTTATTGTTTGTATAAGTGTATAAGAATACTTGGAATATACTATGGAATAATGAATAAAGTCTCCCTTATTTTATAGGCATAAGGCAGGACCACTCAAAGGAGGAGATACATTGAACTTGATGGATCCTCTTATGGAAATTAAATTAAGTTTTCCAATTTCCTAACCAACCCACCTAAATCCTTTTCACCAAAAAAAATCTTATGTTTTTGCCGATACCACACAGACGCATTTTTTTTTTCACCTGTGGGGTATGGCCAAAAACATGAAAAAAAAAAAAATTGGTGAAAAGGAATTTGGTGGGTTGGTTAGGAAATTAGAAAATTTCATTTCATTTCCATGAGAGGATCCATCAAGTTCAATGTATCCTCTCCTTTGAGTGGTCTAGTGCTATGACTATAAAATAAGGGAGACTTTATTCATTATTCCATAGTCTATCCCAAGTATTCTTATACACTTAACAAACAATAAACTGAAAGCTTGCAAAAGCTGTATTGTCAAAAACCAATCTTAAGCGAGGATAAAGAGGTATGAATTAGCAGCATATTTTAAGAGTCATTAGCAGAATGTGTGTTTTTTTGTGTGTGTTTTGTTTTTTCAATTGATGTTCCGGCAAGTTGTTTATATCTTTTTTTTCCTTTGTTTCTTTGTTTTGGTTTTTGTTTTGCGTTTCTTAATTTAGAGTTGATCAATAAATTAACATGTTATTCCCTCACATAATGCTTCTTTGTGAGCGAACACCCATTTATCTTTGTTACGATAGACTCACGAGATCACTTCTTTGTGATAGACTCATATCCCTTGATGACTCAATTAATCTAATGATATTTTACGGACCTCTTCTTTTTTTCAATTCTTCAGCGGGTTGAAATTATGATTATCCGGCATCAAGGAGTGAAATTTTTAAATCTCCGACACCCGGGTAAAAACTTCGAATCCGTAGCACCGGGCATGGAAATTTCAAACTTCTGGCACCAGGGTGAGAACTTCAAATCTCCGGCACCCGGGTGAGAATTTTAAATCTCCGATGCTGTTGAAAAATCATTGGAATCAAAGAAAAAAAATCATTAGAATCGGAGTCATAAGACGGACAGATAATTGTACGCTCACCAATGCACGCTCATCGGTGCATAGGATCCGCACAAAGGACCTTAGCAGCTTCATGCCTCATGATTAAAATAATGACGAGACACTTGTTTTATATATCTTTTCAAATGAATCTGCATTACAAAAACTTTGTTACTTAAAATATAATGTGGCGTGCCTTTTCATGATAGTCATTAAACAACGATTGACATGCATGGTTAAAGGCCCAGTAATATTTAATACATCGATCCTAAAATCTTTGACAAGATTCGGTAATCTCTTCGACCGGCAAGATTCAGTGGTCTCTTTAAAAGCCTAAGATGTTAACAAGGAAATGGAAAACTTAGAATGATTCTCTAGTCACATTGATTAACTATAAATTAAATTACTTTCCAAGTTAAGGTTTATTACCTTCGTTGATTTTTCAAAATGTTGTTTCCCTTAAAGTGACTTTTTCAGCCTTGTTCATTTTATTCCTGCGTTTACAGATTGTGGAACTGAAGAAATAACTACATGCACATATTCAGAGGCGGACACACATGTATTGAAATGGCGTCCGCGAACCCCGTTAAAATTAATAAAACTCTATATTTTACCTAGAAAAATATTTGGACCCGTTAAAAATAATAAAACTCTATATTTTACCCATAGAAAATATTTGGACCCAATGAAAACATTTCTGATATCGCCACTCACTGCGCATACTAATGATGAGAAATAGAGGATGATTTGCAGAGCAGATTCTAGCTATGAAGAGTTTGCAAATACCATTCCCCCATGCAGAAAGATCGTTGTTTTGGAAAATCAATTAATATTAAATGCTGCTTTTTGTCTCATGAACATGGATGCTTTCGGGATAACAACCGAATCTGCTACGTCTTTTCCTTAATTCTGTTTCTGCTGTTCTGTTCAGCTATGAAAAACCACTTACAGGACTATAATTGTCGCCGGAAAAGACCAATTTTAGTCCTTTAAGTGGTCTTTCCGGCGTTCAGGACTATTTTTGCAAAAAAAAGACCACTTACAAGACTAAAATTGTCACCGGAGAAAAAGCAGGACCAAAGTCGAAAAACGTGTCTAGTTAGAGGACCAAAATTGTAATTTAGTCACATATCATGTGTTAAATTACCTCTTCAATTTTTAGATGATGAAACCCGAAGCATTAGAAAACCAGTAGTGACTCGAAATGCTGCTATATTCAAGAATATGGTTATAAATGAAATGTGTATCTAATTTTGGTACTTGTTGCTGGATCATATTTTTGTTAGCGGTAAAATGATAAAAATACAAACACAGTTAATACCTTAGCACTATACTAAATTACCAAACCAACGGAAAATCGAAAAAATCAAAGTAAAGATATGCAAACCAAATTAGACTGAGGCGAGTGTAGCACTCTGCCCTTAAGACGGTATTACGCCGCTACGTTGCTCACGGTATTCACAATCGTCTCCCAAAATACAACAGTTTTATCTTCGTTCAAAGCAACACTATAATTGAAACAAAGCAGCGAACTTGTTAGTGGGTATTCTCTCTTTTACAAGACTATATATGTATGCAAATGTGGAGTACATATTTGTTTTGTGTATGTTCTATATATATATATATCATGAACCTCATTTATGACTTACATTAATGAATCTCATTAATATTATCAATATTCAAAAACCTTACTCCGTATTAAATATTCATGAATTGTCATAACCATCAACAACAAGGTAACAAAAGGAGGTTTCTATCTTAATCATGAATGGCCTCAGTATTCATGAATATTATTTATTGCCTTTATCCAACATTCATGAACTGGATTTATCCACGCAAACGAGAACACTAAATTTGAGCATTAATTTCTAAACGAAAAAAATGAACATTTGAAATCCAAACGAAAAAAATGTAGGAAACTACAAACAAAATCCCAAAAAAAAAAAATGTACGAATCTAACAAGAAACAAAACAACTCCGAAAGGATCATGGTTTTTTCACAGTTCCTTAACACAAAGAATACAGACCAAATGTGTAAAAGTAGAAGAATATTTGTCAGATTTACAACTATTTAAGCCTACATACACATTTGAATTTGAAATACTCGTGCTCAGATTCTAACTTGGTTTTATTTTAATATGCTTGAATCCCTTTAAGATTTGACCCTTGGTTTCCAACTCTTCCTCCAAACCAATTAATCTTCTCCAACAACCTTTAATAATAGGCTTGCAATTTTTTTGCTGCTGGTTTCTCTTTTCACTAGCTCGCCTTTTTCTGTTATCCTTCTTGTTATCTTTTGAATCTGTTTCCATGCATTTTCAGACTATTTATGAGATTGGCATCTATCGATTCGGCTGATTGAGAGTTTTGGGATATTCATAAGGTAATAAGTCATTAAGGGTTTCAGGAAAAAGGTTAAGCAATTGATTTTTTTTTTGACATTTTTGAGTGGTAACTTTATTTAAAGTGGTCCGATTCTCGGCTTCTCCATTCTCAATGGGATCTGGAAAAGATAATAAAATGAAGAAGGATCGGAAGACAAATTAAGAGATAATCCCATCTGAAAGGGGAATTATCTTGTGCAAACCATCATTTAATAAATTGAATCCATTTTGGGGATAATAATTGTTCCTAGTGATGGTAGCCACTTATGTACTGATATGATATGAAATGATATGTCATGATCAACGATCTTTCTGCAAGTGGAAATAATACGCGCATGCACTCTCTGGCAATAACCAGAATCTACTTTGCAAATCAAACTTTGCAACCTTGCAACTAAGCCACAAATGCATATTTCTTAGCGATTTAGGTTGTTCTTCAATCTGCAAAAAAAAGAACAAAATGAACAAGACTTAAAAAGTAATTTTATTTAATGCAAATATAGAATCTCTCTATGTTTTTCTTGTTAATGTCTTAGGCCTCAAGAGAGCACTGAATCTTTGCCAACTTGAGAGATCACCGAATCTTGTCAAAGATTTTCGGATATTAATTCCATAATGGAAAGCAACATGAAATACATGGATGTATTAATATTTATGGGCCATTATTACAAAAGCACTATATATAAGAAATACACAGAAATTCAAAATTTTTACCCCGGTGCCGGAGATTAGAAATTCTTTCCCCGGTGCCGGAGATACGACATTTCGCCCCGGTGGGAGAAAATTCTCCAGTTACCCCCCAAAAAAAATCATTGAATTAACCCCGAAAAAATAAACGGGAGTCACTGAACGAATTATTTGAGAGAGAAACTTACGCCCAAATGGTATGATACCGCCATCATACCATTTTGCATAGCGCCTATGCATCCGATTCTTGGAACAACTCAAAAAATAATAACTTATGAAATGCGAGAAAAAAGCTAACAAGCATTGCATCACGGATATGAATTTCCTCAGGACACTAGGCTTCAGTTCGGCGGATCAACATCAAATTAGAAAGAAAAAAAAAACTTGCATACACACACCTGCTAATAAGTCTGATTGTAGGGCCAAATGTACCAGTGCTATCAAAGTCTAAGCAAAACAACAATGACTATAATGGCTCGTGTTATTTCCTGCTACCTCATATCCGCGACTTAAGACTGGTTTTCGAGATATAAATTAAGAGGAATGAGAAGGAGACATATCAACTACGGTCTTTGTCAGCCTATATATAGGCTGGAGCGGGTGTGTTTTTTGAAGAGTTATTACTTATCAATGAGGTTTGTTTTCTTAGTCAAAGTTGGTTTCTAGTCATACTTGGTGCCAACAAGGCTTTGGCGGTTATTGGTCAAAGTTTGTTTTGAGTCCCACCCGTATAAGATTTAAAACTCAAATTGCCATCTGTTTTGATAAAGTGCAATGATACATGCACAACGAAAAAATAATAGTACAAAACTCGTAATAGTTTAAGATGAAAGAAAAAAGGGGGAGTGGTTTAAAAGGACAAAAAAAAAAGGTGCAAAATAGTAACCAGGACAGTGAAAATATAAATTGGGTGATAAGAACAAATCCACTTTCCATAATCCCAAATCCACTAATTGTTGCAGTGGAACTGATCTCAAATCCAATGTTTCACTATTACTGTGGAATAAGACGTGTTATTTTTACACGAAAAAAAATTCCACTGTCCTCTTTTGCATATTTCTATGTTCAATTTTTTTTTTAACAATGAACCCAAGAAAAAATTGCAGTACAAATCCGAAACAGTACAAAACAGTCCAAAGAGGAAATAATGACGGTGTAAAAACTTAAAATTAAATTACAATACAAAATGGTAGTACAAAACAACTGTAATAAGATAAAAAAACGTGCCAACTTACAGGACTAAAGTTGCGATCGGAGTAAAAACATGAATAAAACAAAGAAACATCCCAACTTATAGAACTAAATTTGCAATATTGCCCTTGAACGACCGATCGGTATTGCCTGACTGACTAACTGACCCTGCTTGATCGACCAAACGACAAATGGGCCCGTCCGACCAATCTGCCTTAGGCCCCTTTAATATAGGTCCGGCCCTGTGTATGGATCTCTCTTCGTATCTCCTTTGTATGTATATTGCTACACTTGTTGCTCCTACAAAGATTTTAAAAAACAAATTGCCATCTATTTTGATGAAGTGCAATGTTACAGCCACAACGAATGGACACAATATTCATCTATACCGTTGATTATTGTGGGACCTATATCAATCAATATAGATTCTAAAATAATCAATGGCGTAGATGAATGTTGTGCTAATTGATTGTGTCATTTAGTTGTAGTCGCGTAGACAGGTGTTTCAACTCAACAATTAGAACTACATTCAAAAGGTCAAGTAAAAATGATATCATCTAATATTTTGCTTTCTTCGTGAGAAAGAAATACAATTTATTTCTCATCCATTTTTTAAACATATATATATATATATATATATATATATATATATATATATATATATATATATATAACTTTAAAAATATAAGGCCCCAACAAAATAGTCACATCAAGTAATACAACACAATTTCACATTATGATCAATGACAAAAATTGTGGTGTGACATATCTATTAATTTTATTTAAAGAAATCCATAAAAGAGGTCGGAGGAAAATATTAAATGATAAAAATGAAAAAAAAATCTTTCCAATTTTATAGAGATCTGAGAGGGAATAATAGTTTTTTTTATTTTAAATAGAGGGAATAATAGTTAGTGCAACATATGGAAAAAGCAATGAAAAATATATACCTATCCAGATACATACAAAATGTTATGACAAAAACAACGATCCTTCTGCGATTGAAAACATGATGTGACAATATATATTCACCACAAATTTTACAATGTTCCAGGACCAAATCCTACTTGGTGTGCCCAACCAATATGAATTCAACTTCCACCAATAGGCCGCTACCTGTAAAAATTTTCCACCAATATATCCCTTTGAAAGTGCTGACTTGGTGGTCCAAAAACTTGCACCTGGACCACCATAAAATTACTCTATATTCACACCTCCACTCAAGGCTTCCAATTAACTTTTGACATGTATGTATTGCCTTCCTCGACTATTCAAGTAGTTTTTATTTCTTGAAATCGTGTGTCTTTATCCACTGTTGAAGACATTATTGATACTGACGTAGTTTTACTTATGACCTAATTGTATTTTTATGTATTTACCGTCTTACCCATACACGTTGTACTAGTATATAAAGCTGTACCATTGTAATACTTTTAATTATCAATATACAAGACAAATTACTACATGGTATCGGAGCTAGGTTGATCAAAAATCAAAAAAAAAACCTACGGCCGTCCACCATCTTCTTCGGCAAAGACCTTCTTCTCCGGCACATACCCACGCCGGCGTTCAACGGCGTATAACGTCTGTTTCCTCACTCGCCAACACACAAACACGCAGCCGCAAGCTTTCTCCACAAGCCATGTCGCTCGATACGATGAATCCGCACCACCACCATCTTGCCGCCGCTAACATCGCGCGCCGCAAACACTGCTGCACCCTACCTGTCCTTTACTCCATCATCCGCAGTGCACATCACCAAGTTAACTCGTCAAAATTATAATCTATGGCGAGCACAAGTTTTACCGTATCTAAAAGGCCAAGGAGTCTACGGGTTCGTTGATGGCTCGATTAAACCACCTTCGCCGACCATCATCACCGACGGCCAGGCCGCACCCAACCCTGATTACGCCACCCACCTTGCAGCTTGGACTAAGATTGACAACATGATTCAATCGGTTATCACCTCGTCTCTCTCCGATGAGGTTCTCTTACAGGTATACACTGCCACCACATCGGCGGCAATATGGGCTGCACTACAAAACTCCTTTGCATCCCAAAGTCGAGCCAAGTTGGTACACTTGCGCACTCAGCTCGCTTCAACCCGGAAAAACGAGCTCACCGCCACCGAATACTACTTTAAACTGAAAAACATTGCCGACGAACTCCATCTTGCCGGCCACCCTCTTCCACCAGATGACTTTGTCGCCTATCTTCTTGCCGGCCTTGGGCCGGAATATGAATCCTTCGTTACGCACGTCTCGACCGGCGAGACAATCACCGCTGATGAACTGTATGCTCTTCTACTTACAACGGAGGCTCGGCTAAACCACCACAAACCCTTAGCCGTGGGTGCTCCTCCTCCAGCACATGCTGTGCATGCTCTCTACAGTCGCAACAACTCTCAATCCGCCCCACAGCAAGGCAACTCGAACCGAGGTCGGGGCAATTCACCAAATTACCGTGGATGTGGCAATCGCGGACGTGGCAACGACGGCACTGGACGCGGCAACGGTGCTCCTCGACAAAATTCTAGTAATGACTCTTCTATTACGTGTCAAATTTGTGCTAAAACGGGCCACACTGCCCATGCATGGTATTACAGGTACGAGCAGTCTTCTGATCCTGCAGCCGCATCACAGCCCCCCATAACCCTCGTCCCCCCCAAGCCTATGCCAGTCACCTCAACTCCAACCTTAACACCGAATGGCTTCCTGACACCGGTGCCTCGCATCACCTCACCAATGATTTCCGAAATTTAAATGTCACCTCTGAGCCCTATGACGGTACTGATCAAATTCATGTAGGCGATGGTTTAGGTTTGCCCATATCTCACTTTGGTTCCTCCACTTTTCACACGTATCACTTATCCAATGTCCTTGTTTCCCCTGTCCTCAAAAAAAATCTCTTATATGTTCAACGTTTTTGTTCGGATAATTCTGTTTTCTTTGAGTTTCACGGCTTTTTTTTCTTGTCAAGGACTATTCGGGAACCATACTGCTTAAAGGCTTTGTACGTGACGGTCTCTACCACTTTCACAGTTCACCCTCTCGGCCTATTCAAGCTCATCACACAGTCTCCGGTCCTTTCACCAAGTGGCAGTTCCGTCTCGGTCATTGTTCTTATCCTGTTCTTCAACAGGCTTTACGTAGTTTATCTATTTCTATTCCAAATAAACCACCGGATGCGGTTTGTGCTCCGTGTCAACTTGCTAAGAGTCATCGTTTTCCGTTATATACTTCCAGTTTTACTTCTAGTCAACCTTTGGATTTGATATATTCTGATGTTTGGGGACCTACTGAATTTTCCATATATGGCAATCGTTACTATGTTAGTTTCCTCGATGACTATACTAAATACATATTGTGGCAATATTCAAGACATCTTGATAAAACTGCTTGAGGTTCAAGAGAGTAATCGAACCTCTTGAACTCATGTGCGGATTTTCTTCTGTGTACACTTTATTTATTTATAAAGAGACATATTAATTGTAGTACATATAAACAATTAATATGTCAAACTCTATTCATAGACATAGCTTTTACTCTAGTTCACTTTATGTCATAGACATTTATTATGTAAGAGACTAAAAAGCATCTAGCCTCGTTTATAGCTTTTACTTTTTCTATGAAAGGTCACTATCTTGTCTAGGACCTTTCCCTCAGCAGACCAAAATGCAGATATTCTCACCAAAGCTATTCCACCTCTCATGTTCAGCAGACTAAGTAGCAAACTTGGCTGCATCAACATATCTGACCCTAGTTTGAGGGGGTGTGGCAATATTCAACATCTTGATAAGTCTCTTGAGGTTCAAAGTGATCTTCGAACCTCTTGAACTCATGTGCCGGATTTTCTCATGTACACTTTATTTATTTATAAAGAGACATATTAATTGTAGTACATATAAACAATTAATATGTCAAACTCTATTCATAGACATAGCTTTTACTCTAGTTCACTTTATGTCATAGACATTTATTATGTAAGAGACTAAAAAGCATCTAGCCTCGTTTATAGCTTTTACTTTTTCTATGAAAGGTCACTATCTTGTCTAGGACCTTTCAAACTCCTCAATTGTATCTACATATACTCCACATTATCAATGAATAAAAGATAAGTTGAAGTTTACTCTTGTGTTAACACATTCTCAAACTCTCTTCATGGTATCAGAGACATTTGTGTTCTAATTTTTTCCGCTGCAAAACTCATATTTCAAGAATGTCTTCCACATCCGACATTACTTCAACCTCAATGAGACTCTCAAGAATTTCTCACCGACCGGGAGTATCTTGACAACTCCTCTTCTTATACTAACCATAGACTTGATGGTAACAACTATCTGTTATGGTCAAGGTCTATGAAAATGTACATTTCGGACAAAGTAAGATGGGATACTTATGCGAACAAAACACCTTTCTTTGGCCCGACCCGTTTTTGAAGCATGGGACACAACAAATAATCAACTCATGACCATCCTCACGAGGTCAATGACGAAAGAGATAAGTGAAAACTTTATGATGTATGATAATCTTGCCAAAGAAATGCAGGATAATGCCGAGAGATCTTTACTCCAAGAAGGATAATACATCCGAGGTATATGAACTAGAAGCTCAGATTCAAACTTGCGAGCAGGGATATATCTCAGAACTCAATATTTCAATCAACTATCTAAGGCTTGGCAACACTTAGATATGTTAGAAACTCACTCATGGAATGATGTCAAGGATCTTTGCTCTTTATAAAGACATCATAGAAAAGAAGAGAGTATTTAGGTTCCTCACTTGGATCGAATCCTACTCTTGATGATGTTAGAGGAAGAATTCTTGCCACCAAACCTCTTCCAAATCTCAAATCCATGTTTGCTTGAGGTCAAACATGAAGAAAGTAGGAGAAAAGTCATGCTTCAAAATCCACTACTGACAACCCTATCAAGGTGCCGCCTGCCTGGTATGTCGGGAAGGCGGTGAGGTTCTTTGAGACATACAAGAAGCCTCACTGAAAAACGAAAAAGCGTTACGTGATCACCGCAAACGCACAAATCACACCAAGGACAAGCTACTTTGAAGCTCCATGGAAAGCCTAACTCCTCAAAATCTCAAAACCTATCGAGGAAAGTCAAGGCGGACACATCGGTGAGGAGAGAATGACAACCGGATGAATGCTCGGTTCTTTGCATTCAAAGCCTTCTGAATCAACAAAAGGAAGGTAGTCACTCTCTTGATGTTGCTACTCATACTCATCTGAGTAAATTCTACTCTTCCTTAGCAATGAAACATGGATTGTTGATTCTGGGGCATCCTCCCATATGACTGTAATAAAACCTTATAACCAACTATATGCCTTGTCACCAAATTCATAACATTAAAATGGCGATGGATCTATCTCTCGTGCAAAAGGTGTTGGAAATGTTAAACTCACTAATAAGATATGCCTACAGGATGTCCTATTTGTTTCAAACTTAGATCGCAATCTTATATCCATCAAGAGACTCACTAAAGATTTGAATTGGATTGTTGTTTTTAAGGAAAATCAGTGCACATTCCAGATCCTACTTCACAGAAGTGATTGGGAAGGCTAAACCTTATATTGGATTGTTTCTCGTCAACCTCACAAGACAGAAGATCAAGACTGAATCGCCTCAAGACTTTGCTCCCTGACTTTAGACAATATCATGTTATGGCATTATAGATTAGGACATCCAAGTTTTGGTTACTTAAAATCTTTAACTCTGAATTGTTTAAAGGATGTAATCTGAATGACCTTCAATGTGATATTTGTCAATTTGCTAAACTTACAAAATCTGTATGCTAAGTTACCTCATTTGCATTCCTCACCCTTCACCTTAATACACAAGATGTGTGGGGACCCTCTAGGGTGAAAAGTATAACAGGAAAAGGTGGTTTGTCACCTTTATTGATGATCATACCAGGAACACTTGGGTTTTTTTAATGAAAGACAAATCTGAAGTTGGCCCTATCTTTCAAGAATTTTATCATATGGTCTCCACTCAATTTGATACTAAGGTCAAGATCTTAAAGACTGATAATGCTCTAGAATACTATGAGTCTAATCTCAGTACCTTCTTGACAGAGAGAGGAATTGTTCATATCAGTAGTTGTGTGGAAACACCTCAGCAGAATGGGGTTGCTGAGAGAAAGAACAGGCACCTGCTGGAAATGGCCAGATCAATCATGTTCACCACACATGTTCCTAAATATATGTGGGGTGAAGCTATACTGACTGCAACTTATTTACTCAACAGACTTCCCAGCAGAGTGTTAGGTTTCAAAACTCCACTCCAAACCCTACTGACCACACACTCCTGCCATCATCTTGTTTCCCAGTTGCCTCCAAAGATCTTTGGTTGTCTTGTGTTTGTGTATATCCATGCTCAACAGTAAACTTGATCCTAAAGCTCACAAGTGCATTTTCCTAGGTTATGCAAAGGGCGAGAAAAGGTTACAAGTGTTATTCCCTATTGAAAAGAAATTTTACAATTCTATGGATGTAAAATTCTTTGAAAGGACCCTTATTACAAACAAACCCTCTTGAGCCATTCAGCGATGGAAACTGATTGAAATTGACCTAAACCCTTCCTCAAAAACTCTTAACCTCGGCAAACTCCATCGATCCTCGTGATGAACTTCAATGCCTGTCGACGACCTCTCTGACCTAATACTCTCAAAGAACCTCCCGAACAAGAGTCATCGACCCGAGCCTCTTGCCCACGAGCCTCATCGACACTCGGCAATCTCAGATCCTCGGCAGACCTGCGACATTGATGATAGGCCTATTGCTCTTAGGAAGGGAAAGAGATCATGTACTGATCACTCTATTCATTCTTATTTATCTTATGATAAGTTATCTCCTGCCTTTGCCATGTTTTCACAGGACTGGACTCTCACTCTATTCCTAAAAATATTCGGAGGCCCTTCAAAATGATAAATGGAAGGTCAGCTTGTTAAAAAACAGAGATGACAAACACTTCGGATAATCATACTTGGGATTTGACACCTCTCCCACAGGGCAAGAAAGACGATCGATTCTGCAGATGGTTATTCACTATAAAATACAATGCTGATGGCACTATTGACAAGTACAAAGCCAGATTGGTAGCCAGGGGATTCACTCAAACTTATGGCATTGACTATAAGGAAACTTTTGCACCAAAGGCAAAACTCAACACCTGCTGTGGGGTTACGATCTCTCTAGTTGTCCAACTTGACTGGCCTCTTCACCAATTGGACATCAAAAATGCTTTTCTAAATGGGGACCTCACCGAGGAGGTTTATATGAATGTACCTCCCGGGTTTTATCAATCCTCATACTCAAGGCAAGGTGTGCAAGGAGGAAATCTCTATATGGCCTCAAGCAATCACCAAGGGCATGGTTTGGAAAATTAACAAGCGTGGTCAAAGTCTGCTGGATATCACCAATGCAATTCTGATCACACTATGTTCATCAAGACAACCAACCAGAAGAGGTCTATTATTATTGTCTATGTGGATGATATCATCCTCACTGGAGATGACTCTACTGAGATCCAACATTTGAAGACTCTGCTGGCAAAGGTGTTTCAGGTGAAAGACTTGGGTTTTCTCAAATATTTTCTTGGCATGGAAGTAGCAAGAAACAGCAAAGGCATTTCTGTCTCCCAAAGGAAATATGTACTGGATCTGCTAAAAGAAAACTGGCATCTTTGGGGTGCAAACCTGCTATATCCCCTGTAGACCCCAGTCATACCCTGCTACATGGTGACACTGCTGTCAGGAAAGAACAATATCAAAGGCTTGTAGGGAAACTCATCTACCTCTCCCATACAAGACCTGATATTGCATATGGTGTCAGTCTGGTTAGTCAGTTCATGCATTGCCCTACTGAGCAACATTGGGATGCAGTAAATAGAATACTGAGGTATTTGAAGTCTACTCCTGGCCAAGGGTTACACTTCACCAAGTCTGCTGATAGATCCATCAAGGTCTACACTGATGCTGATTGGGCTGGATGCCACATAGATAGAAGGTCGACCACAGGCTACTGTTCCTATGTATGGGGCAATCTTGTTACTTGGAGGAGCAAGAAACAACCTACTGTGTCTAGAAGCAGTGCTGAAGCTGAACTCAGGGCACTTGTCTTAGGCATTTGTGAAGCTCTTTGGCTCAAAAGAGTACTTACTGAACTTCAGCAGCCTCTTCAGCAACCTATCACACTCTGCTGTGATAATCACTCAGCACTATGCATGGCAGAGGATCCAGTCCATCATGACAAAACAAAACATGTGGACATTGACAGACACTTCCTAAAGGAAAAGATTGATGCCAAGATTATCCAGCTCCAGTATGTTCCCTCAGCAGACCAAAATGCAGATATTCTCACCAAAGCTATTCCACCTCTCATGTTCAGCAGACTAAGTAGCAAACTTGGCTGCATCAACATATCTGACCAGATTTGAGGGGGTGTGGCAATATTCAAAGATCTTTGATAAAATCTGCTGAGGTTCAAAGAGAAATCTTGAACCTCTTTGAACTCATGTGCGGATTTTACATGTACACTTTATTTATTTATAAAGAGACATATTAATTGTAGTACATATAAACAATTAATATGTCAAACTCTATTCATAGACATAGCTTTTACTCTAGTTCACTTTATGTCATAGACATTTATTATGTAAGAGACTAAAAGCATCTAGCCTCGTTTATAGCTTTTACTTTTTCTATGAAAGGTCACTATCTTGTCTAGGACCTTTCAAACTCCTCAATTGTATCTACATATACTCCACATTATCAATGAATAAAAGATAAGTTGAAGTTTATTTATAAAGAGACATATTAATTGTAGTACATATAAACAATTAATATGTCAAACTCTATTCATAGACATAGCTTTTACTCTAGTTCACTTTATGTCATAGACATTTATTATGTAAGAGACTAAAAAGCATCTAGCCTCGTTTATAGCTTTTACTTTTTCTATGAAAGGTCACTATCTTGTCTAGGACCTTTCAAACTCCTCAATTGTATCTACATATACTCCACATTATCAATGAATAAAAGATAAGTTGAAGTTTACTCTTGTGTTAACACATTCTCAAACTCTCTTCACATATGGTTTTACCCGATTAAGAATAAATCTGATGTTGAATCCCTTTTCCCGAAGTTCCTTGCACTAATCGAACATCACTTTAATACCAAGCTTAAATCTATTCAAACTGATTGGGGTGGCGAATATCGCCACTTTGAACGTACCTTAACTAACTTGGGAATTCACCATCGCCGCTCTGCCCCTCACACCCACGAACAATGTGGTGCTATTGAACGCCGACACCGCCAAATAACTGAGGTTGGGCTTTCCCTCCTTGCTCACTCTAATCTTCCTTTACCCTATTGGGAAGATGCCTTCACTACCGCCACTTATATAATCAACCGTCTCCCGACTCATGTGTTAAACCATAAATCACCTTTCGAACTTGTCTATCACTGTCCTCCTGACCTTTCTTTCCTTCGTGTCTTTGGTTGTGCCTGTTTTCCATACTTTCGACCCTACAATCGCCACAAAACAGACTTCTGCTCGAAGGCTTGTATTTTCCTTGGATACAGTCCTTCTCACCATGGCTACAAATGTCTTGATCTTTCCTCTGGCCGTGTCTACGTCGCTCGCCATGTGATTTTCGATGAAACCGTCTTTCCCTACTCGCCCCAAACACTCCTACCTCCTCCACTTCCTGCAACCGTTCCTTTACCGTTATCCCTCCCACCCCACCCCACCCCCCTCGCACAACCAAACCCACCCCACCACCCAACCCGCCTCCCCCAAACATCCCTCCCACCTTCCCCTGCCACCTACCTCTCTTCAAGCCGAGCCCTCCCCTCCCCCAGCACCCTCTCCGTCACTTCAAATGCCCGACTCCTCTTCCTCCTCCCCACCACCACCGCCACCTCCACCGCCTACTCACCCTATGACCACGCGCACTCGCACAAACACCTTGAAGCCCAAACAAAATCCTGATTTTATTCGATACCCGCTGCCAAAATCCCTAGTCACCACATCTACCATTTCTGAGCCGACCTGCTACACTGATGCTGTTAAACACAAAGTGTGGCGTGATGCCATGCAGGATGAGATTAATGCTCTACTTCGTACTAACACGTGGGAACTTGTCCCCTATAGCCCAAATATGAGTGTAGTGGGGAATAAATGGGTATTTCGCACCAAACTCCATGCCGACGACCACATTGAACGTCATAAGGCTCGTCTGGTTGCCAAGGGATTTCATCAAGCACCGGGCATTGACTACTCTGAGGCTTTTAGCCTGGTTGTCAAGCCTGTCACCATTCGCATTTTGTTATCTCTTGCTGTTTCACAGGGATGGTCACTTCGCCAAGTTGATATTCAAAATGCCTTTCTTTATGGCAACCTAACTGAAACGGTTTACATGGCCCAACCACCGGGTTTTGCTCATCCTGATCATCCTGATTATGTATGTCGCTTGAAGCGCAGTTTGTATGGCCTTAAGCAAGCACCGCGGGCTTGGTTCTCCCGCTTTACTGATGTTTTCATGCAATTTGGCTTTGTTGGTTCCAAGGCTGATACGTCTTTATATGTCTATACTCGCGGCTCCATCCGTCTTTATATACTTATTTATACTGGCAATAGCTTGACTCACATTGAACAGGTTATTCGGTTTCTTGGCACCCATTTCCCGGTTAAGGATCTTGGGTCTCTCTCCTACTTCCTTGGTATTGAGGCACTTCACACCCCGGATGGTCTGTTCCTCACTCAACGTAAGTACATTTTTAACTTCTTGCAGATCGCGAATATGGATAAATACAAGCCGTGCTCCACTCTTATGGCTGCCTCGGCTCGACTACATCATGACCCCGGGCCTCCCTTTTCGGATCCGGCTTTGTATCGCACGGTTGTTGGTGGGCTCCAATACCTCAGTTTTACTCGCCCTGACAATGCCTTTACAATTCACAAGGCTAGTAAATTTATGCATGCACCTACTGAGGCCCACTGGTTAGCGGTCAAACGACTTCTACGTTACTTAAAGGCTACGATCTCTGAGGGTCTCTTTTTCTCCTGTCGTTCGACCTTGCATTTACGTGCCTACTCGGATTCAGATTGGGCGGCCGACCCTGATAATCGGCGCTCTATTGGTGCCTATTGTATTTTTCTCGGCGATCACCT
The DNA here is from genome assembly GCA_026214975.1 of Gentiana macrophylla. Lineage (NCBI taxonomy): Eukaryota > Viridiplantae > Streptophyta > Magnoliopsida > Gentianales > Gentianaceae > Gentiana > Gentiana macrophylla. Next base: position 15,761,438 of record CM047817.1, on the reverse strand, counting down.
TATCAGCTGGCGCTCCAAACAGCACTTTACTGTTTCCAAAAGCCGTTCGACCTTGCATTTACGTGCCTACTCGGATTCAGATTGGGCGGCCGACCCTGATAATCGGCGCTCTATTGGTGCCTATTGTATTTTTCTCAGCGATCACCTTATCAGCTGGCGCTCCAAACAGCACTTTACTGTTTCCAAAAGCAGCACCGAAGCCGAGTATAAGACCCTCTCCAATACTGCCGCAAAGCTTCAATGGATTCGCAGTCTTCTCACCGACATGCACATCTCTACGCCTATTCCGACTCTTTGGTGTGATAATATTGGTGCTACCTACCTGGCTCACAACCTTGTCTTTCACGCTCACACTAAACATATCAAGATTGATTTTCACCATGTTCGGGAGCTTATTGCTGCCAAGAAACTGACTGTTGCCTTCCTTCCCTCGAAAGATCAACTTGCGGACCTTCTCACCAAGCCGTTGGGAAATCCTCACTTTGCCACCTTGAAGACCAATCTCCGTGTATACCCTCTGCCCACGGGATTGCAGGGGCGTGTTGAAGACATTATTGATACGACGTAGTTTTACTTATGACCTAATTGTATTTATGTATTTACCGTCTTACCCATACCCGTTGTACTAGTATATAAACTGTACCATTGTAATACTTTTAATTATCAATATACAACACAAATTACTATAGTCCCTCCAAAAAAAAAACAAATTACAGTGTATTCAAATCATGATCATGATGACCAAAATAGTAATGACCAACCTTAACCGGCAGAGTACCGGGTCGGAAGCTTGAAGTGGTGGAGCAATGTCGTATCCTCGAGGAATCAATCGAGTACCAAAGCCATTTTCGAACTTATTTTAGGTCAATCAAAGGTTGTTCACGGTTCAATTATACTACAACGATATTTAAGCGAGAGATAAGCAGAGAAAGAGACATAGCCAAATCACGATCCAATTGAATACTTTCGCCCCTCTAATCGATAATTTAGGAATGGAAACTACCAACCAACCATCCTAATGCTTATATCGACTCGTTAATGGGTGAAAAATCCTAAGATAGTACTAGACGCATGCAACAACCTAGTACCCTTTGCCCGGTTCAACATTCCGCCTTTAAGGATTTAACTGACCGGAACAAGATAAACGCTCTAGAGCCGCTCGATTTACACCGACAAACCTCGTTACCCAATTGATCTAAACAACTCAGTCAATAGTAAATAACGATCTTAAAACCCCTTTTCCCACATTATCTCGCAAAATACATATATAAAGACAATATGTGAAATCATGAATCAAGTGATCAAATCAATTCAAGTATTAAGAACAAGTTTTAAGACATGAGTTCATAGATATAACAACAATTGAACACTACTCATTTCCAATTAATCAACAAGAGGGGGATTTCTTCAATCTTCACATTATTTTAGCTACGATATAGTATAGCTACACATTATAACTACGAAAGCAAGAATGAAACATGAAATTAAATCCATAAAACAAGAGAAGAAGTGAAATTGATTATCAAAACGTAGAAATTGAGTTTACATCAAGCTCCATCCACACCCATGTCACTTGGGAAGAAGAAGATGAACCAATAACTATGCAAAATCCAAGATTCTTCAACTAAAACTAAGCTAGATTATCATTAAACTAAGTAAATTTGAAGTAGAAGTGAATCTAAAGAGCCAAAGAGGAAGAATTTTCGAAGTGGAGGAGGGGTGGAGGAAGATGGAATGGGTGTATATTGATAATAGATCCAAAATAGGGTTTAAAAAGCTGAAAAATCTGCTATTTTCGATGCTTACGGCGTGCACCGAAGGCCTCGGCGCGCGCCGGGAACCTCTTGGGAATTTCTGCAACTTTCATGCGTTGACGGCCTTCAGTAATTTGGCAATATCCTTGCGTGTAGAGCTCTGATTTGAGTGATTCAAAGTGCAATTGAAAGCTCATTCAATTGTCTACAACTTTTGTGATGATCATAAGTCCACAAAATGCTTGAATTAAATCACAGATTAAGTGAACATATGGTGAAAACACCAACTACTTTTGATCCGTTTCCATCCCGGGCTTCGGTTATGCCACTCTAAACATCATGCCTTGTCTTCCGGGTTCATAACTCACCTAGATCCTGCATCACAACATTCAAACACATACGAGCATAACTCCACAAGATAACTAGGGCTCGAAAATGGTCAAAATATCGTAAAATGGTGAGATTTTCCATCTATTTGACGATTTGCCTCAACGTGAGTGTGCAATGAATTTTGCCCTACAAATTGTCTAAAAATACCCAATACAAGACAAAAGTGTCATAAATGGAGGTTAAAACTTGCACCGAAACATAGCTCATTAGATAATAAACTTGAAACTGTTGTGTAGAGTAAAATCAGGACCAAGTTCAAACATGAACCCCTCTTCTTCTTCATTAGAGACCCCAAATTTCCGGATCTTTCTTGCATATTCTGCGTTTCAACTTCATTTTCATTGATTACCGATTCTGAAGTTAATTGAATTAGTACTCACCATGGCCATTGTCATAATTGATGTGCGAGAAATGATTTTTCTAGTGACTTACATTTTCCAATTTCTAATGCATCAGCAATTACTTTAGGCATCTCAGACCAAAGATTTTCTGGTTTCTTTAGCGTTTGTTTCTTTCCAAGAATATCATAACAATCTTTTCAAACAGAAAAACAACTAAAAATGATGCTACTGCGAAGACCACTTAGTCCTGTAAGTAGTCCTGCAAATGGTCTTTCCAAGAATATCATAACAATCTTTTCAAACGCAAATTTTAGTCACTGTAAAGTCGTTTTTCCAAATGACAATTTTAGTCTGTAAGTGGTCTTTCCGGCGTTCGGGACTAATTTTGCAAAAATATGAGCACTTACCGGACTAAAATTGTCGCGAGAAAAACCAAGACCAAAATCGAAAAAGTGTCTAGTTAGATGACCAAAATTGTAATTTAGCTTTGTCATCGGTCACCAACTTCTGCTTAGTCTCTGGGCCTTACACCATTCTTATCCTTGCTTATAATGCTAAATTGACCGAGATCTTTGGAATCAACCGTTTTTTTATTATTTTAATTACCTTGGCGCCTTTAACATAGGTGACATTTAGTCCCTCGAGCAAACCAGTTTCAAGAAACTCTTTTAACTTTGTTGGGATCTTCGTCAACATGTACATTTTCACTCTTTTCGTTTTCTTCTTTCACATCTTCATCTTCCATCATTTGTTGAACTATGAACACATAGAAAACACAGAATTAACATTAAAAAAACAACAATGTTACTGTTGAAATAAATCGAAAACTAGAAAAATATCAAGAACAACTTGTGAAGAAGATAAAGAAATTTAAAAAGTAGAAAGGCGGGAAACTTTGATTACATTGGTCTTGATTGTATTTGCAAAACTGAACTTTCTGGATTGAAGTTGAGTCTATATATAGACTTCCTAATCACCTAATCAACAAATAAGTTAGTTACAACGACCTAATCGGTTGTTAACAAACTTAACCACTTTTCCGCATACAGTGCTCGATAAAATGCCAAAGAGAATGAACATATACATTGTACATATATGCATCAACACATCAGCCTGATCATCACTTGAACTTCAACATCCCCCCTCAAGCTGTAGTTAGGGATAAATACAGCTTGACATCAGCCTGATCATCACTTGAACCTTCATGTTTGTTGACCTGTGATTGGTGAATAGATGTCCTTGGTAGGATATCTAGGCCACAATCTGGTAAGAACAACCTTTTCAACAGCTTTAGTAAGAATATCAGCTAGGTTATCCTCATTTCTAACTGGCATAGGAATTAGGACCTTCTATTGATACTTTTCCCTCACAAAATGGCAATCAATATCAATGTGTTTAGTCCTCTCATGAAAGACAGGATTTTCTACAATATAGGGTGCACTTTTATTGTCACAGAATAAAGGAACTGGTTGAGAATGTTGTATCTGGAAGTCAGATAGAAGCTATAGTAACCATTGAATTTCACATGCTGTTAGGGCCATTGCCCTATATTCTGCTCCTGAGCCACTTCTACTAAATGTAGTATGTTTCTTGCTCTTCCATCATATTAAGGATTCACCAAGAAATACTGTATAACCACTGATTGACCTTCTGGTTTTAGTACATCCAACCCAATCTGAGTCACTATAGGCCCTTAAGATAGGTGTACCACTGGAAGGAAAGAACAAACCTTGCCCTGGTGCTGCTTTAAGGAACCTTAAAAGTTTATGAGCAACAACTAAATGATTTTCTTTAGGTTTATCCAAAAACTGACTTAACTGTTGCCCAGAATATGCAATATTAGGCCTGGTGTTGCTAAGGTACAAAAGTTTTCCAATTAAACTTCTGTAATAGGTGTTGTCACTGAGATGTGGTGAATCTGCTGCTTCTAGTTTTATCTTGGAATCCATAGGTGTACTTGAGGGCTTAGCTCCCAGATATCCAAATTCCTGAAGTAGATCTAGACAATATTTCCTTTGATTCATGAGGATGCCATATTCTGATCTTGCAATCTCATAGCCTTGGAAATATCTGAGTTGTCCCAAATCTTTGATTGTGAATGCCAATCAAGACTGGTCACCACTATGTCATCCACATAAACAAGAAAAGCAATGAAAGTGGGACCTTCTCCTCTTGTGAACAGACAAGTATCATGCTTGGATTGAATGTATCCTGCTTGTGTAAGAGCTTCAGTTAACTTAGCATTCCACTGTCTACTGGCTTGCCTCAATCCATATAGAGATTTGACTATTCTGCACACTTGATTTTTTCCTGAAACAAGAAGACATGGTGGTGGTCTCATGTAGACCTCCTCATCTAGATCCCCATGTAAAAATGCTGTATTGACATCCACTTGATGCAAGTGCCACTTGTTCAAAGTTGCTAAACTGAGAAACAATCTGATAGTAGATAACTTTGCCACTGGAGAAAAAGTATCAAGGAAATCTATTCCTTCAGTTTGAGTGTATCCTTTAGCTACCAGTTTTGCTTTATATCTATCAATAGTACAATCTGCTTTCCTTTTGATCTTGTATACCCACTTACAGCCTATTGGCTTCTTTCCTGGAGGTAAATTGACTAGTTTCCAGGTGTTGGTCTTACGTAATGCTGATAATTCTTCCTACATTGCTTTCTGCCAATTTTCATGCTTGGCAGCTTCTGTATAAGTTGTAGGTTCTTGTTCAACATCTAGGTTGCATGAAAAAGATTTGTAGGAATTGGACAAATTGTCATAGGATAGCACTTTGTCAAGTGTATGAGGTGTAGTAGTAGTTGTCCCTATTACAGTGTGATAGTCTTGGATTTGGTGATGGTAGATGCTGTGAGGCATTATAATCTGCATCACCTACATCCCCTGTATGAGGAATATGATCCATAGTGTTTGAATAGCAGAACTTGAGTTCTCATTCATATGATCATGCTGAAGCATGTCAGAATTGATATTTTGAAGATTTGGCACAGGTAACACACACTCAGTATTAATAGGTAATGTATTAGTTAAGAGAGGAAAAGAATGCGGATGGAAAACTACATCTCTAGAAGTAAGGAACTCCCTGGTTTGAAGATCTAGCAGATTGAAACCCTTGGTGTGTGGAGGATTGCCTATGTAGACACACCTTCTGCTTCTACTATCAAATTTGCTCCTGCCCTGAGAAATTGTACTGGCATACGCTAAACACCCAAATGCTTTTAAATCAGTGTAGTTAGGTTGCTTTCCATACAAGAGAAAATAAGGTGTCTGGTCTTGCAACAAAGGTGTAGGTGTAATGTTAATTAACATAGTAGCATGTTTGACACACAGACCCCAATAAGACATGGGAAAACCAGCTTGAAACCTAAGTGCCCTAGTCACATTCAGTAAGTGTTGATGTTTTCTTTCCACCACACCATTTTGCTGTGGTGTATGGACACAAGATGTTTCATGTATGATGCCCTTTTGTGCATAATCAGTATCCATTTTAAATTCTAGGCCATTATCAGACCTAATTTTCTTTACTTGTTTATTGAACTGTGTGAAAACAGTGTTACAAAAGGTTTGTAGTAAGACCCTTGTTTAAGACTTGGCTTTCTGATGGGAGTCAACTTTACTGTACTTTGGTGTGCAGTTTAACCCCTGTTTATCACTTTATTGGTATGTGTTGGGGTAATTCTAGGCTTAATTAAGAGTAATATCGAGAGTTATATGCACGGGGAGTTAAACTGCCATATCGATAGTAAACTCCGCCTTTTTAACGATATTTATCTATTTTCTGAGCACTTTTGTCTTGCGGAATTACGCGTGGTGTTTGTTCATACATGTATTGCAGGATTTAGGTGACTCAAGGACCCGGAAGGTGATGTTTTGACTGAGGAACATGTTCATGGCACGAAAGTAGCATGAAAGTGGTGAAATATCAAGTTTGGAGTGAAATCAAGGCAAACTGGCGTTTCAATCAAGCTCTACCCAAACTGGCGTTTGGACAGTACAAACGGGCGTATAACAAAAGTGGCATTGATACTGAAAGTTGGATTTTTAGACAACCGAGCGTTTAAATCACCCCAAACTAGCCATTGGATGGGTTCAGCCCGAATCAAGAAGGCTCATACAAGACAAACTGGCGTTTAGGCACCCCAGACGGGCGTTTGCCCTCAAGACATGGTCCATCAACCGAGCATTCAAGGCAAGTAAACGCTGGTTCACAAAAGATGAAACCCTAATATCATCAAGATTTCCCCGCCAGACGAGCGTTCATACGACTCAAACGCTCGTCCGGCCCCGACAGCATCAGATTTTGACCTAGAACAATAAATACGCAGCTCATTCAGCCCTTGGATATATATCTTTTCGACTTTAGACACTTTTGGGGCGATTTTGGTGCGGTTTTAGTGTAGTTTCATCATACTTTGATCGTTTGATTCCCTAGATAACATCCTTCGATTCTACATAGTTTTTCTAACTTAGATCTACGTTTCAAGTTCCAAAGATTTGACTTTTGGTGGATTATTTCTTCATACTTTTTCAGATCAAATTTTCTGCACATTATATGGTAATGAATTATTCTTCTTTTATTATTTCTATCATGATTTCCGTTCTTACTTCGTTTATTAGCATAATCATGAGTAGTTAATTGCATGTGTAGTCGAATTATGTGAAAGCGAGCGAAAACCCTAAGGGGGATGAGATTTGGAGTTGTGTAATGCGTAATTTAATGTTTAAACGATTAATCCACATCCTAAAAATTATTATAACATATTTGAATTAGATTGATCACCTAGTTCACTGTCACACACATCAAACTTATAGATGCATTTTGCGGTGAGATGTGGGAAAAGGGGTTTTAGGATCGTTGCGTAGATTCGGCCTAGTTATTAGGTCCGTTTCCAATACAGAGGTTTGCCATCATTGTTCGAGCAGCTCTAGAACTTAATCATGTTAGGATAATTGATTTTCTAAAGGGAGAGTCGGTTAGCTTCACATAGGGTGGTTAGATCGAGTTGTTCAGTCTAAGCACTAGAATTAGGAGTTGGCACCCGTGGATGTCGTTAAACTACATAGGATAGGCAGGTCGGTTAAGACACCTCCCTGTCAAGTCCTCCCTAAAGGGTAAAAGTAGATCGTGGGATCATAGTTCGGCTATACCTCTTAATATCTAGAAGTACAACCATTAGTATAATCTTTATTTCTGCATTAGTATAATATCTTTCCACCATATTTTGGCCTGAACTAAGTTCAACGTTGGCTTTGGTACTTAGACATACTCCCTATGGATTCAACCTTTTGACCACTATACTCCCGTTGACCCGATACTCTGTCGGTGAAAGTTAGCGGTTAAGTATTTTTCTATCACTTTCACTAAATGAATCCAAAGAAATCTAGAATGATCCTCAACAACAGTCAGAATGTAGTATTCTCCATTATATGTACATAATCTATTTGGACCCCACATGTCTACATGTAATAGATAAACAATGTCATCAGAAACAGAATCACTATGAGGAAAACTATGTTTCTTTTGTTTAGCTAGGGGACATACAAGACATTCATTGTCTAAACAAGGCTTAATATCAGAATTAGACTTGTTTAAAACATGTAATGTCTATTTATAAGGGTGACCAAGTCTATAATGCCATAGTAAAGAGTCTGGTAACATGACAGAGTGACAAGCCATTGGCTTTGTAGAAAGCATAGCAATAGGACCAACCCTTAATATGTATAGGCCCTTGATCAATTCAGCTGAACCAATCATTCTCTTCAATGTATTGTCATGCATAGTACAACCATTAGCCCCAAAAAATAAAGAATAATTCTCATTACTAGTCATCCTTCTAACAGACATCAAGTTGTATGTGAAATGTGGTACACAAAAGACATGATCCAGTGTCAGATGTTCATTAATTTTAACTTGTCCTATATGTGTAACTGGTGTGTGTTCCATTATGTAATGTAACAGTGACACCAAAAATAGTTTTTGCATTAGTCATTAAGGACAATGAGTAAATAACATGATCAATGGCACCTGAATCTACTATCCATTCATAGATAGTACCTGATGAAGCTGCAGTAGTATGAACATTTGCAGTAAGTGCCACTGCTTGTCCAGGACCAGTTGTTTCAGTGATTTGTAGATTTCTCAGCATGTCCATGATAGTATCATATTGTGATCTGGACATTTTGCTTGTACTGGATGTCATTAAGACTGATCTTTGTGAATCTACACTTGGATAAGCATCTGTAGCTGCATCTTCCACATTTGGTAAGAAACCTTGATCAAGACTGACATGGTTGGCTTGTATCTGCCCTCTTCCCCTGCCTTTTGAGCCAATAGGGTATGCATATTTCTTATAGCATTTTCAATCTTGTGACCTTCTTTGCCACAATAGGAACACTGTGGTCTCTTTTTATTTCCAGAGAAACCTCTGCCAAGACCTCTTCCTCCACATCTTCTATAAGAAGCATTAATATGAGAATCTTGACTATCTTGCCTGAATCCAGTTGCTTGTGTACTTAATATTGTCTTATCAACTCCCATATCTGCATAATTGATCTGACTTTCATGTTGCAATGCCATATTGAATACAGTAGCAAGATCTGGTATGGGTTTTGCCAACAAGACTTGTGACCTTACATTGCTATACGCATCATTTAACCCTTTCAAGAACCGGATGACTTTATCAGTCTCATCTTGCTCTCTATAGATTGGTAGAGCAGCACAAATGCAGGGTGGAGCAGGCCTCAAAACCAGTAATTGATCCCATAAACTCTTCAATCTGGTGAAATACTAAACTACAGATAATGTTCCTTGCTTTGTTGCATATATCTCTTCGTGAAGATTGGACAAACGGTAAGCATTACCAACTCCAAACCTGTGATCAAGATCAACCAAAATATCCCTTGCTGTGTTCAGCCGGAAAATACTCTGCTGTATGGAAACATCCACAGAGTTTACAAGCCAATTTGACACCATATCATTACACTGACACCAGATTTCATAATGCCTGTGATTTTCTGGTGGTTTGGGCAGTGAACCATCAACGGATTTCAACTTACCCTTCATTGATAAAACCATGGAGATTGCTCTCTTCCAGCAATGATAATTCTCTGCTCCCTTTAACACCGGCTAGACAATCACAACCGAAGGATTCTCCCTAGGATGAATATGATAGGGATTAATAGCTACAACATCTCCTTCTTCGGCCATTGTCAAGAACATGTGACAAACTCAAGAAAGTGAATCAAATACAGAATAAAAGATGAGAAATATAGTTCCACACTACAGTTCAGAGTTGCGATTCCACACCGCAATCAAACAAGAAATATACAGCTGAATCTTTGCTCTGCTACCATGTTGAAAATAAATTGAAAACTGGAAAATATCAAGAACAACTTGTGAAGAAGATGAAGAAATTTAAAAAATAGAAAGGCGGGAAACTTTGATTACATTGATCTTGATTGTATTTGCAAAACTGAACTTTCTGGATTACAATTGAGTCTATATATAGACTTCCTAATCACCTAATCAACAACTAAGTTAGTTACAACAGCCTAATCAGTTGTTAACAAACTTAACCGCTTTTCCACACAGGTGCTCGATAAAATGCCTAAGAGAACTGAACATATACATTGTACATATATGCATCAACACATCAGCATGATCATCACTTGAACTTCAACATGTTCAGTAAACACATCATACTATTTTGAAAAAAATCAACCAAGGTTATAAATAGTTTTTATATTTAAATAGCTTAAACAAAGGTTTTTTAAATTAAAAAAAACTCAAAGTTGAGTGGGCTCCGAAATTTTAATTATTTCAATTTTCTAAAGGTTTTAATTATTTTATTTTGCTCCTTCATTAGATCCGGCCCTTTTTCGGTAAAATTGCAAATTTAATCCTGTAACTGGACACGTTTTGCAATTTTGTTCATGGTTTTTCTCAGGTTACCATTTTGGTCCTGTAATTGGTCTTTTTTTGTTGCAAAATGGTCCTGAACGCCGGAAAATGCTGACTGGACAACTTTTCTGGCCGAAATTCATGTCATGTCATCCGACTATTTCCACGTCAGCACCAGTGCACACTTTTTGCAAAGAATAAAAAGTTGGATCCAAGTGTGCACCGGTGCTTACGTGGAAATATTCGGATGACATGACGTGAATTTGGCCGGAAAAGATGTCCAGTCAGCATTTTCCGGCGTTCAAGACTATTTTTGCAAAAAGAAAAAAAGAACCACTTACAAGGCCTAAATTGTGACCGAAGAAAAACCAGAACCAAAATTGCAAAACATGTCCAGTTATAGGACTAAATTTGCATTTTTGTCGTTTTTTTCTATAGAAAAATAGATCCAACTTTCATATCTTTCCTTTCTAAAAAAATGGATTTGCACCTTCAAACTGGCACAAGCCATAAAAAGACTGGTGGTAAATATTCAAAAATCAAAACTTATAAAAACAGAGCTCCAATTCTATATAGATGTGAGAGAGAATAACAACTAGTCCAACATAAAAATAATGGAAAAACATTGAAAAATACCTCTCCAGATCCATACAAAATGATATGTTTAAGATTCCGTTGCGTTCCCGCGTTGATTTTCTAACAGCCCCAGTCTCAGATTCCATGCTAGGGCCTGATGGGCACGAAATGTTTTGAATTTTTTTTTATATTTTTATTTTTACAGAAAATGCTGAACCACCTTTACATCATACACTGACGATTAATAAATGTTTGGCTTGTAGTTGATCATTTATTTATATGTCAGTGTATGGAATATGTCAAAATAATGAGCAATTACCGAACACAAAGGCCTTCTTTTATTTTTTTGCATAAATAATTCATCTATATCACAATAAGTCACTTATGATATCTTATGTCATTCTACAGATGAATTTTTTGCGTAAACTTAAAACTTTTATTATGTGTTTTATTGCGATATCCATAACTTCCCGAGCGAATCTCTAGTATATATGTCGGTAGAAAATGCTGTTAGTTTTATCTAATTTTGTAACAACATACATAGTAGTTACACACTCGTCGCACATGAGCTACGCCATGGCATTTTTTATTTGATGTTTTATTGACCGGTAGATAACATATGTATGTAACAAGTATAAAATCATCAATGACAAACATGCACGGACACAACAATATACAATACTTTTCTACGCGTAAATTGTTCTCACGTGTTAATTAATTGCAAACACGAGGTCTTAGTATGATATGTTTCGTCTATGTTGTATTCGGTTCTTTTTCCAACCCAAAAAATGTAACACAAGTGCAAGCTCAACATTAATATGCATCCACAGGAAAAACAATTACTTAGAAAGAAAGATTACTACATTTCCAATGACAATAGATTTAACTATCTTGTAGGATGATCAATTTTTCGCTTCTTTTTTGTGCTTCTTGCTTCATTTTTTCCTTCCTAGGAATGGAGGACTTCCCGGTGGTTGCATGTTCTTCTTGCACAGATTTACCGCAAAATTGTGTCTTTTGATGATAAACAGAATCTATTTTTGACACCTGCAGTTCTTCGAGTTGTTTCTCCATTTCTTGAATTTCGTTATCCTTCATTCGCATATTGTGTTGTAACACTTTAATGATTTCCCTCTGTCTCTCAATATCTGAACGCAAACTTGAAATTGTCGTTTCTCTGTTATATATGGTGCTTTCATGTTGTGCCACTTGAGCTCTAAGTTGTGACAAAGACGCATCATAGCTATCGGTTTGTTGTTGTATAGTCTTCTCGTTCTCACATATTTTGAATTCTTGGACCTTTAGCACATCTTCTTGCCTTGCAATCATACTTCTAGCCTCCTCCAACTCTTTGGACAAATTTACATTATCTTATTGTATTTTTCGGAGGTTTTCCTGCGCATTGCAAATAGCGCCAAAAAAGGGTTAGAGATAATAGACATGTAATCGCAGTCATACAATGCAGTAACAATGGTGTATACAGTGGATTACAATAACATTGGTATTTAAAATACATTACAATATGACTTATAAAGGATGTCATTACCATACTATCATATTTTCAGATTGCCTCTTGCTCCATGGCATTCTGCCTCTTCTGAGCGACTTGTGCTTGCTTGTAATGTTCATGCTTTTTATTCTTTCATTTCTCAGCTTAATTGCTTCATCAAAATCAGAGTAATCTGCTAATAGCTCATCTCCACGTCCATCCCTATGACTGACAATACAGTCACATATTATGATGCATATTGTCTGGAAAAACAATAATGTATTGTCTTAATTAAATAAAAGTAATATTTTCTTATTAATCTTTTATTTGCTTAATTGTATAGAGGCTAAATTACAATTTTGGTCCTCTAACTAGACACGTTTTTCGATTTTGGTCCTGGTTTTTCTCCGGCGACAATTTTAGTCCTGAACGCCAGAAAGACCACTTACAGGACTAAAAGTGTTCTTTTCCGGCAACAATTTTATTCCTGTAAGTGGTCTTTCCGGCGACAATTTTTGTCCTGTAAATGGTCTTTCCGGCGTTCAGGACGATTTTTGCAAAAAAAAGACCACTTACAAGACTAAAATTGTCGTCGGAGAAAAATTAGGGCCAAAATTGAAAAACATGTCTAGTTAGAGGACCAAAATTGTAATTTAGCCATTGTATAGATATAAATGACTGCAAGAAATTTCTAGGGATATGTTATGTGACCATAAAGCTCAGTACATAAGAGGTATGCGAGTTTATGTTATACGAGCTGTAGGAAAAAATAGGGGTTTATTGTCAAAAAGGACAATTTAAACATAGAAATATGCAAAAAGGACAGTGGAATATTTTTCTATGTAAAAAGGACATATCTTTATTCCACTGTAATAGTGAAATATTAGATTTAGGGCCAGTTCCGCTGCAGCAAATAGTGGTTTTGGGGTTATGAACAGTGGATTTGTCCTTATCACCCAATTTATATTCCACTGTCCTGATTCTCATTTTCCCCCTGTTTTTTTTGTCCTTTTAAACCACTCCCCCGGAAAAATAGTAGTCTGATTTTTCGTTTATAGTAATCTGTTTTTTAGTGTTTATAGAAACTTTCCAAAAGAGTAGGCAAAAATGAATAAGAGAAACGAATAAACACTTTGCAGGAAATTTTATTCATATACATATTCATACAACAAACATATATGCACATAGAATTGAACGACTGAAAGCAATAATGTGAAAACTTATTGGTGATTGAGGCGCGTAGAACACTGTCCTTAAGACTTTATTGCCCCGATTACATGCCCACAGATAATGGAAACAAGTCTCCCAAGATACAACAATCACTACCTTTCCGGATTCTGGCACTTGAATGAGGAAAGTCGGCGAACTGATATGGCCTCGTTATCTCTTAACTTGAATGAATGCTGAAATATTTTTGCAGAGTTTTGGCTTTGAAAAAATGAATTTTCTGTCTCAGTTTTTCATTTAGTATTGTTCTTTTTATAAGCAGAAAAATGGTAGAGAAGCAACCTTTCAGAAGATGGAAGTTAAAAACTGAAATTCGAATAGCAGGCATCAGTCAATGCGAATTGGTGCCTTGCTTGCTTTTGTTTCTGTTCATGTTCGAACTAAAATGAACAATTTAATTTGATTCAGAAATCCCTGTTGAGCTGGCCCAAAAATTTAATACTTGAGCCAAGCCAAGCCACAAGCCCGTGCCGAGCGGCGCGCGCGCGTGTGAACCAACAAGCATCTAAGTCGTCCCTCTTTCACAAAATTCTCTTACCCCTTAGTGCTTGCCCTTCTATGAAACTCTCTCACTTATATAGTGATCAACTATAGTTTCATTACCTATGTGGGACAAATGGATACTCTAACTTTAGGCATTTATTTCTCATTCACCCGATATCGGAATCGAGTGATTCGAAAGCCTAACATCAACTACAATCTTAGTAGTTTCCAATAATAGTTTTAGCTCCCGAAATTCATTCCATAAGTCATTCAAAATCGAGCCTAAAAGTGGATTGTTAGCCACTTACACCTAGACCCGGTTTGAGCTAAATAACTATTAAAGTTCCAACACGAGCTAATAGCAAGAATGGACCCCGTCTTTCTTGAAAAATCGTGACTTATCCTATCCTTTCGTTTTGGTTTGACCAGATCACTCATGTTTCATTTTTATTGCAAAGCGGTCCCCATCTTTACCGAAAAGTTGTAACATAGTCATCTTCTTTTGTTTAGGTGTGACCAGTCCTCATCTTTCATTCTTCTTGCAACATTGGTCCATTTAAGTAACATTTTTTTGGAAAGATGGAAGATCATTCTTGCAAAAAAAAAAAAATAAAGATGAGGGGGCTTGTCAATCCAAAATGAAAGAAAAGGGTTATGTTATAGCATTTTGGTAAAGATGGGGACCATTTTTGCAAAAAAAAAATTGAAACAAAAGGGACTCACAAACCAAAACGAAAGAAAATGGCTAAGTCACAGTTTTTCGGTAAAGATGGAATCATTTTTGCTATTAGCTCTATGGTATACTACTTTAAACAATAAGTCCTTGGTGAACTGAATAAAGTTCAAAATTGACTGAAGTGCAGGATTTCACAGTTAAACCACCATTAGTGCCACAGAACACTCTTGATCCAGGCCGTCCATGTTGGACACCTTGTATTTTTTTTAAAGCCCTCCCTTAACGTCACATAATACACAGATCTTCAACCCTCAGGTAATTAAAATGGAGGGGATGTAGTAAGTTGGTGATGTAAACAGAGGGAAAAACGAGAATAATTCTCAAAAAATCGAAAATACTTACTTATTGGTTCTGTTTCTTCTTCCTCTAGCCATTTCTTCGCACTCAATCGACTTTGATTTTGCTTCTTTCCTTCTAAATCGTTTTTCCTTCCCAAGCCCAGTTCTTCACTTGTCGTAAAACCTGAGATCGGGTTCCTTTTGATTGAGTAGATTTTTTTGTTAAGGTTATTTAAACCTTCTAAACAACTAGATCTCAAGAAAGATTTAAAAAAGGTTTTAGATCTAGAAAATGGCTTCCGAAAATTCTTACCCGATCGAGAAGCTCTTATATCAAGACGTTGCCCTCTTCGTTGTGATCCTTTTGATGCGATTGATATGAAATTCCAACAGTTAGATTGTCCGGAGATGATGAAACTCTTCTTCATCACTCTTATTTTTCTCTCTTTTTTTGTTGACGACTTTTTTTTGTCTCTGTTTCAACTATGCCGGAAAATGAAGCTAAGGGTTTGGGTTTTAAAGCATTAGGGTATTAGGGAAAAATGGCCTTTTCCCAAAATGCCCTTACTAAAACCCAACACCATTTCTTGAATAAAAATTAAATGGAAAAGATAAAAATTAGGGTTTGGGTTTTAAGGTATTAGGTTTTGAGTCACCGGATAGAAAAAGAAAAAAAAAAAAAAAACACCACCAGCTAATGACTCCGTAAATCATGCTGCTAATTCATACCTCTTATCCTTCGTTTAAGATTGGTTTTTGAGAATTGAGCGTCTACCAGCTTCAGTTTATTTTTTGTATAGGTGTATAAGATTACTTGGAATATACTATGGAATAATGAATAAAGTCTCCCTTATTTTATAGTCAAAGCCAGGACCACTCAAAGGAGGAGATGCATTGAACTTGATGGATCACCTTATGGAAATTAAATTAAGAATTATAATTTCTTAACCAACCCACCTAATTCCTTTTCACCAAAAAAAATATATTATGTTTTTGCCGATACCACACACGCGCATTTTTTTCACCAAAAGCAATTACATTTCTTGTGGAACCCTTACACATCCACCCACTCCTACACCTCTACCCTCGAGCCAATTTTTATCTTCTCAAAAGATACACACAGACACACCACCACCCCACTCAACTTCCCATGAGCACCTAGCATAACTCAATGACTAGAAAATAATTTATAACAATACGAAATAAAAATACAAAACCCGTAGCAATGCACAGTATAATTATAATAAACCAAAATTATCGTAAAATTATAAAATGACAAGATCTGAAACCATAATCATGAAACACCGAATTTCCGTGTGAAATTCTAATTTAATTTTTAATGGTATTTCACACAGAAATTCGGAGTTTCACAATTACAGGTCTTATACTGTCATTTTTTTTCATTATATTATTTTACAATATTTGTATTATTATAAGAGAGATTGAGGGAAAAGGACATAAAAGATTACAAAATGAATAAATAGGACACACTTCTTTTTTTAGTTGCATAAAGGACAAACAATTTCAGACGGAAAAGAATACTCTTTTAAAAGGGACGCGTGCATGTCTTCAGTTTATTCCGCTTCATTCAGGTTTGGTATTGTTTGTTTTTTCAAACATCCGTAACTTTTGATTTATAACTCCGATCATCGAAAATTTTTCACCAAAATTCATATTTTTTTTGCTCTTTAATTTGAGCCAAAATACGATACCCTTCCGAAGTAAATTTTGAAAGCCGAAAAAATATTTGCATTAACCGGAGCGTTTTTCTTATAAATGACCGTAACTTTTGATTTAGAACACCGATCATCAAAATTGTTTCACCAAAGTTCATATTTTTTTATCTTCATTTTGAGACCTCATTTGATACCTTTTCGACGTAGTATATGAAAGCCGAAGTTAATCACAGCATTTACACTAACACAATATCAGTAAATAGTATCAGTATAAGTAAACAGTATCATACACAGTATCAGGCTCATTTAAGTCTTCATTCAAGCGACTACTTTAAGGCACACATATCTGGCTCATATAAGGCTCATTTAAGGCTTAATTCAAGGGACACAATATCATATCTGGCTCATATAAGGCTCATATAAGGCACACAATATTACTAACAGTATCATATAAGGCACACAATATCGATGAAATGATGTCGATGTCGATGTCGAGCTCATTTAAGGCTTAATTCAAGTGACTACTTCAAGGCACACACATCTGGCTCATATAAAGCTCATTTAAGGCTTAATTCAAGGGACACAATATCATATGCAACGAAGAGAAGACGATAGAATGCTCATGTTGTAAATGACTTTGTTATCAAACACGTACTAATTCAAGTCTCTTATTGACTAAGGCAAAACCAAACAACAGAGATGTGCATATAGAATCAGAATGCCAATTTCCAAATTTTATGTCGGTCCTCATATATAAAAGCTCATTGACTACAAAGTCACCGATGGATCTGATTTGTAAACTAGTTTTGGACCTTTTTGCTCGATTTCTTACTTTTCTTCTGCTTCTATTTCATTTGAGCAAGGCCAGCAGTAGTGACTTTGACGTACCAATAAAAGCAACAAATAAGCTTGGTCATACATGCCATGCCTTCATTCCTTCTCTCTACTTGTTGCATCCGACATGTGCCCAAACAAGTTCATCGCTGTCTTTGCGGCTGCACAATGATCATTGCATCAAATTGATCAGTATCATTGAACTAAATATTTTTCTTTCCGGCATTTCATCGAGCAGCTGGCCGTCACCACACCAAGCAAGTAAATTATGTGCAATTAGTGGCAACAGAAGCTTTTAAATAGAAATAGAGACAGCACAACAAAAGTACGGTTGCTATTGTTCAATTACGGTAAAAAGTAAATAACTAACTTATAATGAATTGTTTTGATAAATATTGTCCAGCTTGGCAAGAATTTGAGCATGCTTTTCAAATCTTTGATACTGTAAACACACATAAATCATAGTGTATAAATGAAAGGATCAGGCAATGATAATTCATTATATGTATGAAGCCTTTTATAGCTACAAGTACAACAACCTGTGATACTATCCTCATTAGTTAGGATTCTAAAAGCTCTATAACAAATCTATATAAACAAACTAGACTTGTCTACAACATAAAGATCATATAAAGACTAATTGTTTATATACCCACAACATCCAACGATTACTATCTACTCTGTCTATTTATCATGAATTAATTATGACTTCTCTAATATTATTACCTGTTGTTGCACAGTACCACTATCGGTTGTTGCATCAATAAAGAAGATTAAAACATTCTCCAAGAGTATTTCAGAACTCGCCAGAGTTCTCATGAGTTCATCAAAGCTTGTAAGTGTTCTCTTCTTCAAAACTTCTACCTTTTCATAGTGTTCTTACCTTCAGAAACAACATTCGAATGCGATCTCAGACTGATTTGGAACGAGAGCCTCGTGGATGAAAAGATGAAGGATGATTCTTACGCGATTATGACTTGGATATTGGAGTTTTGTGCAGTTCTGAGAATGATTTATTCATCTGATTTGAATTTGAGGAAGAACGGTGAGATTCAGGAAGTGGACTATGATTCGTCCGGTAGAATGAAAGAAAGGAACGTTTAAGCTCATATAGGGGTATATTCGTCCGGTAGAATTTAATTGTCCTTAATGCAACTAAAAAATTGAAGCTCGATTAGCACTTAATTAAGGGAGAAAAAGTGGACTATAGACTAATTTTTCCTTATTATAATTATAATGTATTACTACAGGTTTTGTATTTTTATTTCGTACTTTTATGAATTTTTATCTAGTCATTTACTTATGCTAGGTTCTCGTGGGAAGGTTAGTGGAGTGGTGGTGTGTATTTGTGTATCTTTTGAAAGACAAATTGGCTCGAGTGTAGAGGTGCAGAAGTCGGTGGATGGGTAGGGGGTTCCACAAGAAATGTAATTGTTTTTGGTGAAAAAAATTGCGTCTGTGGGGTATCGACAAAAACATAATAATAAATTTTTTGGTGAAAAGGAATTGGGTGGGTTGTTTAGGAAATTAGAAAACTTAATTTCATTTCCATGAGAGGATCCATCAAGTTCAATGTATCTTCTCCTTTGAGTGTTCTAGCCTTATGACAAATAAGGGAGGCTTTCATTATTCCATAGTGTATTCCAACTATTCTTATACACTTGTGCAAACAATAAACTGAAGCCGGCAGACGCTATATTCTCAAAAACCAATCTTAAATGGAGGATAAGAGGTATGGATTAGCAGCATGTTTTAAGGAGTCATTAATGGGTGTGTTTTTTTTGTTTTTATTTGTTTTTTCAATTGATGTTCCGGCAGGTTTTTTTTATAATTTTTTTTGTTGTGTGTTTTTGGTTTTTTGTTTGTGCTTCTTAATTTATAGTAGTTCCGGTAAATAAACTTTTTTTTCCTCACATAATGCTTCTTTGTGAGCCAGCATCCATTTACTCCTATGATGGACACACAGATCCCTTCTTTGTAATAGACTCACGGATCCCTTCTTTGTAATAGACTCACGGATCCCTTCAATGACTCAATTAATCTTTTGATATTTTACCGGATCTCTGTATTTTTTTTCAATTCTCCGGCACCGGGTTGAAATTATTATTATCCAGCATCAAGGGGTGAAAATTTTATATCTCCGACACCCAGGTAAAAACTTCAAATTGATCTGTAGCACCGGGCATGGAAACTTTAGACCTCCGGCACTAGGGTGAGAACTCCAAATTTCCGGAACCGGGGTGAGAATTTTAAATCTCCGATGCCATTGAAAAATCATTGGAATCAAAGAAAAAAATCATTAGAATCGGAGTCATTCGACGGACTGATAATTGTACGCTCACCAATGCACGCTCATCGGTGCATAGGATCCGCACAAAGGACCTTAGCAGCGTCATGCCTCATGATTAAAATAATAACGAGACATGGCGTGCCCTTTCATGATAGTCATTAAACAACGATTGACATGCATGGTTAATGGCCCAGTTATATTTAATACATCGATCCTTGTTGCTTTAAATTATGAAATTTACATCCTAAAATCTTTGACAAGATTCGGTAATCTCTTCGACCGGCAAGATTCAGTGGTCTCTTTAAAAGCCTAAGATGTTAACAAGGAAATGGAAAACTTAGAATGATTCTCTAGTCACATTGATTAACTATAAATTAAATTACTTTCCAAGTTAATGTTTATTACCTTTGTTGATTTTTCAAAATGTTGTTTCCCTTAAAGTGACTTTTTCAGCCTTGTTCATTTTATTCCTGCGTTTACAGATTGTGGAACTGAAGAAGAACGGAGGAAATAACTACATGCACATATTCAGAGGCGGACACACATGTATTGAAATGGCGTCCACGGACCCCCTTAAAATTAATAAAACTCTATATTTTACCTAGAAAAATATTTCGGACCCCGTTAAAAATAATAAAACTCTATATTTTATCCATAGAAAATATTTCGGACCCCGCTGAAAACATTTCTGGATACGCCACTGCGCATACTAATGACAGAAATAGAGGATGATTTGCAGAGCAGGTTCTAGCTATGAAGAGTTTGCAAATACCATTCCCCCTTGCAGAAAGATCGCTGTTTTTGGAAAATCAATTTATATTAAATGCTGCTTTTTGTCTCATGAACATGGATGCTTTCGGGATAACAACCGAATCTGCTACGGCTTTTCCTTAATTCTGTTTCTGCTGTTCTGTTCAGCTATGAAAAAAAACCGGTATCTAAAGTTGGCTTGTTCGTTTTTTATCGGTTTTGTAATTAAAGATCTTGCGAATTAAAACAGGGCAATAAGAAGCGGAAAAGGGAAAAGAAAATATGCCGACACAACTGTACTTGACGCGCCTAGAAAGCAAGTCAAAGTTGAAGAAAAAAACAATATATGTATCAATCTGAAACCTGTAGTGATAGTTCATGTTCTGATGTATGTAGTGTACAGATGAACTTCATTTTCGAAAGCCAACAAGTGGTGAACATATATATATATATATATATATATATATATATATATATCTTGCAATGAACTTCATTTTCAAAAGTACATATATGGAGGAGGACAGTTGAAAAATATTCTGAGAGTGTACGCGATTGATTACATATCATGTGTTAAATTACCTCTTCAATTTTTAGCTGATGAAACCCGAAGCATTAGAAAACCAGTAGTGACTCGAAATGCTGCTATATTCAAGAATATGGTTATACTCCACAGGTTTTTTTTTAAATACCCATTTTTTATTATAACAAAAGAAAGATATTATAAAACTCACAAGCCGAGTTTCGTAGCTCAAAGTACGTAATCTTCATAACGCTTATTTCTCTTTTTTGATCTTCTAGACGTCATATGAAATTTTTCCACAACAAATGTTTCTTTTTCGATATCAGAAGAGTGATTTTTCTTTTTCTTGACTTTTTCAGGCGAGTTATTCAAAAGTCGTAGGAGCTCTCTATCCTTATCCAAACCCGTTTGCTTGGTGTTAGTGCTCTTTTGGGCTGTTGAAGAAATATTTTGAGTGTTTTCTTGGGTCTTAGGTGATTTTGAATTTTGTGGATGAGAGGGCGATGCTTCTTTTGCATGTTGATCTAAGCATTCTTGAAAGCGTGAGTCAATCTGAAGTAGTTGGTCCATCTTGTTGGAATTGTCTTCCTTGTGCTCGTGTAGTTGTGGTTCTTGAACTTCATGTTGTGCTGATGTATTGGATTGTTCTGAAGTCCTCATAGCTTTCTGATGCTCTTCTATAATGGTCGGGCCTTCAAGTGCAGTATTCGACGTATTCACCTGTGTATTCTCGTAGTCTTGGACTGGAGCAACATATTCCGTTGGAGGACTAGAGAACTGCCGTTCCTCTCTAAGTTCACTAAATGCAATAACTTGTGTCTTGGTTGAGCATTGATCATGGGCATTGGTTCATGTATCAGCCTCATTCAAAATTGATTCCTCAGTAGGCCTGATTATAAATTATTTATCAAAAGTTTCGCCTTCGTCAACATGCTGTGTTGAATTTTCTTTAGCAACCAGCCAAGATGATTCTAATGGAAGCAGCACTTTTGGTCTGTATTCACATTTTGGGGGGTCCTCAGGTTTATTTTTGTTCTGTGCTCGAAGTTCTGAGTTCTTAACAAAACATTCGTTGTCAGAGTGACCTAAATGCCAACAATGACCACAATATGATGGAATAGCGTCCTCCCAAGTGATTGATTGCCAAAATCTATTACCCTCTTCGCGTTGAACCCATATTCATCTAGGGGGCGGGTGCAAGACGTCGATCACCACCTGGACCCTTGCCATAGACGGTTTACGAAAATCCAAAGTCGCAGCATCCAATCTCAACGGTTTTCCAAAAGTAGAGACAAGAGCAAATATGAACCCCTTATTCATTAGGTAAATTGGTAATTTTGGTAGAGTAAGCCTCAAAGGAATAATGGAGGATTCTTTATCAACGTGAAAATTAGGGGTCCATTTAAAGATTCTCATGGGTTTATTCCCAACCTGCCATAGAGCCTTTGAAAAAATTCGAATGTAGTCCTCTTCTAAATCAAATCGAAAAATAGCATGTTTATTATCTAATAATCCAACCGTGTACCTGCCTTTGAAGTTTTGGAGTGAAAGGAATTTTCTGATGATATCAAGCGCTGGCCTCCTTGTGAGAATTTCCCGATTATCGAATTATTAAAAGGTTCTGCCATGGATTTTTCTATTGCACCTGGAATGATTATTGAGGGTTCGCCTTTGTAGATTGATCGTGGAAATGAGGACATTGGGATTCCAGATTTTGATGTAACAGAGCTTGAAGCCATATAGCCCGAGCATAGGTCTTTTGTTGTGTGGTGGCCGCCGGAGAGGGCTCCGGCGCCGAATCAACCATTCGTTCATTCAACAGAAAATTAATTAATTACATGCGATACTCCACAGGTTATAAATGAAATGTGTATGTAATTTTGGTAGTTCATTTTTTTTTTTTTTTTTTTTTTTTTTTTTTTTGACGAAGGTACTTGTTGTTGGATCATATTTTTGTTAGCGGTAAAATGATAAAAATACAAACACAGTTAATACCTTACCACTATACCAAATTACCAAACCAACGGAAATCGAAAAATCAAAGTAAAGATATGCAAACCAAATTAGATATGCAAACCAAATTAGACGTTAGAATTATTAGTGAGTAAATGCAATGCGAGGGGATTTTGATTAATTATGGCAATTATAGGGCGAGTGTAGCACTCTTTTTAAGACGGCATATTACGCCGCCATTATTCTTATATCGTCGTCCGGACGTTGCTCACGGTATTCACAATCCTCTCCCAAAAAATACAACTTTTAATAATGGTAATTTTCTTGCCGGCATGCATTATCTTTAGTTTAATGGGCGGGTAATAATATAATCGCAAGTGTAGTGCTCACCGGTCTCGGGGCCTCTTGACCTCGCAAAGCGACACTATAATTAATTCAAGAAACAAAGCTATTAACTATTCTTCTAAACAGAACTCACTGAAACTTGTTAGTGTGTATTCTCTCTTTACACAAGACTATGTATGCAAATGTGGAGTACATATTTGTTTTGTGTATGTTCTATATATACAAATGAATTTTCTTCACATTCATGAATTCATGAACTCATTTATGACTTACATTTATGAATCTCATTAATATTATCAATATTCATAAACCTTATTAAATATTCATGAATTGTCATAACCATCAGCAACAAGGTAACAAAAGGAGGTTTTTATCTTAATCTTGAATGGCCTTAGTATTCATGAATATTATTTATTGCCTTTATCCAACATTCATGAACTGGATTTATCCACGCAAACGAGAACACTAAATTTGAGCATTAATTTTTAAACGAATAAAATGAACATTTGAAAACCAAACGAAAAAAATGTAGGAAACTACAAACAAAATACCAAAAAGAAAATGTACGAATCTAACAAGAAACAAAACAACTCCGAAAGGATCATGGTTTTTTCACAGTTCCTTAACACAAAAAATACAGACCAAATGTGTAAAAATAGAAGAATATTTGTCAGATTTACAACTGTTTAAGCCTACATAAACATTTGAATTCGAAATACTCATGCTCAGATTTGAACTTGGTTTTATTTTAATATGCTTGAATACCTTTAAAGGATTACTTGGTAAGATTCGACCCTTGTTTTCCAACTCTTCCTCCAAACCAATTAATCTTCTTCTCACGTCCAACAACCTTTAATAATAGGCTTGCAATTTTTTCGCTGCTGGTTTCTCTTTTCACTAGCTCGCCTTTTTCTGTTATCCTTCTTGTTATCTTTTGAATCTGTTTCCATGCATTTTCAGACCATTGATGAGATTGGCAACTGTCGATTTGGTTGATTGAGAGTTTTGGGATATTCATAAGGTAATAAGTCATTAAGGGTTTCAGGAAAAAGGTTATGCAATTGATTTTTTTTGACATATTTGAGTGGTAACTTTAATCAAAGTGGTCTGATTCAATGGGATCTCGAAAGGATCATAAAATGAAGAAGAATTGGAAGACAAATTAAGAGATAATCCATTATATTGTGCAAACCATCATTTAATAAATTGAACCCATTTTGGGGAAAATAATTGTTCCTAGTGATGGTAGCCATTTGTGTACTGATATGGTATGAAATGATATGTCATGATCAATGATCTTTCTGCAATTGGAAATAATACGTACACTCTGGCTATAGCCAGAATTTACTTTGCAAATCAAACTTTGCAACCTTGTACTAAGCCACAAAAGCATATTTCTTAGTGATTTAGGCTGTTCTTCAATCTGCAAAAACAAGAACAAAATGAACAAGACTGAAAAAGTAATTTCATTTAATGCAAATATACAACCTGTCTAAGCTTTTCTTGTTAATATCTTAGGCCTCAAAGAGAGCACCAATCTTTGCCTCTCTCACTGAGAGAGATCATGAATCTTGGGCTACAAATTACAATTTTAGTCCTCTAACTTAGTTTTCTTTAATTTTTTGGTCCTATTTTTTCTCCGCTCAATTTTAGTCCTTTTTAGTAAGTGGTCTATTTTTTGGTTTTATCCTCTAGCAAAAATAGTCTGAGCAATCTATTAAACTAATCTACTCGACAATGGTGGTGACGCCGAAAGACCACTTACAGCTTCCGACTAAAATTGGTATTTTTCGACGACAATTTTAGTCCTGTAAGTGGTCTTTCCGGCGCTCAGAGCTCGCACTATTTTTGCAAAAACCACTTACAGACTAAAATTGTCGCTGGAGAAAAATAGGACCAAAATCGAAAAAAAACAAAGCTAGTTAGGAGAGGACTAAAATTGTAATTTTGCCTCGAATCTTGTCAAAGATTTTGGGCTATTAATTCCCCGGTGCCGAAGATTAGAAATTCTTGCCCCGGTGTCGGAGATACGACATTTTCACCCTAGTGGGAGAAAATTCTCCGGTTACCCCCCCCAAAATCATTGAATTAACCCCGAAAAAATAAATGGGAGTCACTGAACGAATTATTTGTGAGAGAAACTTACGCCAAAATGGTATGATACCGCCTATGCATCCGACTCTTGGAACAGCTCCAGAAATAATAATTTATGAGAGTGGTTTTTGAGATATAATTTAAGAGGAATGAGAACGAGACATGACAACTACAGTCATTGTCAGCCTATATATAGGCTGTACGCGGTCATGTTTTTTTGGTGTGCTTTTTGAAGAGTTATTACAGTCATTATCATGCATGTGTTTCCAATCCGTTACCAATGAGGTTTGTTTTCTTAGTCAAAGTTGGTTTATAGTCCTACTCAGTGCCAATGAGGCTTTGGGGGTTATTGGTCAAAGTTTGTTTTGAGTCCCACCCGGATAAGATTTAAAACACAAATTGTCATCTGTTTTGATAAAGAGCAATGATACAGCCACAACGAAAAAATAATAGTACAAAGCTCGTAATAGTTTAAGATGAAAGAAAAAATAGTAGTATGAATCCGTAACAGTACAAAACAGTTCAAAGAGGAAATAATGACAGTGTAAAACACTTAAAATTAAATAACATACAAAATCGTAGTACAAAACAACTGTAATAAGATAAAAAGGCGTGCCAACTTACAGGACTAAAGTAGTGATCGAAGTAAAAATAGGAATAAAACAAAAAACGTCCCAACTTACAGGACTAAATCTGCAATATTGCCCCTGACCGACCGATCGGTATTGGCCAACCGACTAACTGGCCCTGCTTGATCGACCAAACGACAAATGGGCCCGTCTGACCAATCTGCCTTAGGCCCCCTTTTGTATAGGTCCGGCCCTGTGTATAGATCTCTCTTCATATCTCCTTTGTATGTATATCGCTACACTTGTTGCTCCTACAAAGATTAAAACACAAATTGCCATCTATTTTGATAAAGATCAATGTTACCGTCACAACCAATTGACACAACATTCATCTATATCATTGATTATTGTGGGACCTATATTAATTAATATAGGTCCCCAAATAATCAATGGCGTAGATGAATGTTGTGCTAATTGGTTGTGTCATTTTGTTGTAGTTGTGTGTGTCTGTGTCTATATATATATATATATATTTTAGAGAGAAAGACTGTCAAATTGACCCGTTTTGGGCAATTGACCCGCCTCAGACTACATTCAGTCAAGCATATCTAGAAAAATGACATGAACATCCGGCGATTCGTGTAAACTGCACCACCCCACGATCCTCTTGCAAATTATCCATCTACACGCTTGCTTTCTCCAAATTCTCTACTAAATCCGCCATTTTCTCCCTAACTATATCCCACGATTCATCTTCTCCACGATTTACCTTTATTATCTGATTTGGTTCATGAAATCCGATTATCTGAGCAGAAAGGACGCACCTTTATTGGTGAGGCCGATGATTGAGGCGTGAGGCCAATGATGTCCCTCAGATCTCCGAGAATGTGAATCAACCGAAGAATCAGGAAAAATATCGAACCTCAGTCCTATGATTTGTTGAAATCCCGTAATCGGAGTTGTTGTTGTCTTTCTCTGAAATTGAAAATTGCAGTATTTCCGGTGGCTGATTCTATTCAGGGAAGTCTTTTTTTCGTTTTTCCGTTTTATTTGATCATGAAAAATTAGCACTTTCTTATCTTCTGTGATTCCCTTTACCTTAATTATCTGATTTAGTTCACGAAATCCGATTCTCTGAGCAGAAAGGATGCACCTTTATTGTTGAGGCCGATGATTGAGGCATGAGGCCAATGATGTGCCTCAAATCTCCCAGAATGTGAATCAAGCGAAGAATCGGGAATAAGATCGAACCTCAATCCTATGATTTGTTGAAATCCCGTAATCGGAGTTGTTGTCTTTCTCTCAAATCGAAAATTGCAGTATTTCTGGTGGATGAATCTATTCAGGGAAGTCTTTTTTTAAGTCTCCTTTACGTCATGATTACTTTATTGAACAAGCTCCCAGAGGTGCTTATTTTTCACTTTGTTCTATGGAAATGTTTTTTTTTGGCTGGAAGATTGGATTAAAAATAACCTTTTTGTTCAGTTAAGAGTTTCTTATTCTTGAATGTTGTTACATATTAATGAGCATCTTAAATTAAGTTGGGGTTTCTATATCAGAGGAGGAGGATATGTTGCAATTATTGCATCCAACTGATATGTAGTGTTGAATATGGCTTTCTGTACTTTTTTTTATTATGGCATTGCTAACAAGTAATTAGATTTCGATATGATGCTTTTGTGCGTTTTTTTCCAGGGGGAATTCTTTATGGTGGTACGAGACGAGACAGTGAGTACATTAAACCCTCTGATACTTTAGGGGAGGATCTTGATAGAGAGTATAAGGAGAGGATTCGGGATGAATTTATTTCTCCGGATGCAGGGAGACGTTCCCTTGAGGCTGAGTTGAGGAGAGACTTGATTATAAAGAAATATTTGATATTGAGAGGACGGGGAGTAGATGAAGTTGGCAGATTTCGGGGAGGAATGACTATGAGAGTTGAAGATATATGAATGACGCTTAACGAAGAGCTAGCTTTGGAGGAGAGAATCACTAGGAAAGTTGAGGAGAGAATTGTAGCCCCCCTTGAGAAAAGAATTGTGACGGCATTTGGGAGGTCAGGGATAGTGGAGAGAATTGCTAGGGCAGTTGAGGAGAGAATCGTAAGCTCACTTGAGGAGAGAATTTTAATGACATTTAAGAGGTCAGGGATGATGGGGACAATTGCTAGAACTGTTGAGGATAGACTTGGGATTTCCCTTGAGGGGAGAATCGCGTCTCTCGAGAAATTTGGAGTAGCAGCAAAAAAAGAGACAGGGAAACAACCGTTGGTTCCTTCTGGCCCTGTGGGTGTGGTATGCAAGTTAATAGAAGTTGTGAAACCTCCAAGTCATGTTGTGAAAGAGGTAATGGATGTTGTATGATTTTCATTTATTACAAATGTTCTTTAATTGATGATTTGTGCTTTTGTTGAGTTTCCCCCTATGTGCTTGCGTAAAAAATGGAGACTTTGGAGTTAATTTGGTGATGAAATAATGGTAAATATTTAGAATGTATTATGCTATTTAGAATGTAGTATGTTATTAAGTGACCGCTGATTGCTTTTATATCCGCCAGACATTTGTTATGTGGATGCCTTATATAAGCTGTGTCTGGATTTTTTGGCTCAAATTGTGTATCTGCTTATGTATTCTTACATATATATTTTGGTCAATTTGATGCTCATCTTTATCTGTATTTTTTCATTCACTTTATCTTAAGACACAAATGGTTGATCTTTGTCAAGAAGCTATGCCTCTACAAAGTAATAATGAACTAGGCAGGTTACAATTAGTATTGTGTCTCCCTCCCAATTCCATTTGTTATGGGTTTGTCACTTTGATATTTTTATGTTTCTAAGTGCTTTATCTTTTATTTTTTTGAATGATGTTATACCATCTTTTCACTTCAATCATGGGTTGAAACCCGTCTTTTAGGAATTTAGGCAAGATGGATACACGTCTACGTAACAACTCGGCTGCTGATTAGCAGCATAAGAAGACTACTTGGACTGCTGCTGATCTGGGGCATAAGGATACAATTTCGGCTGCTGGTCTGGGACATAAGGAGACAACTTAAAGAGATGTAATGAAAGGAAGAACTTTTGGAGAAGATAAAGGCATAATTATCGAGCTTTATTGATTAGCCATTTCATTTGATAATTATTATTAAAGTTTATATTGTCCCGTGCATTCCCACGGGTTTCACATTTTTTTGGGTGTACAATTATATGTTAGTTCGTTAAACACAACCTTTTTTCATAACATATTATTTTTCTTCGATGTTTACTTTTTTAATTTAATGTTCTCCGTGCATCGCACGGGTTTTCGACTAGTATATATATATATATATATATATATATATATATATATATATATATATATATATATATATATATATATATACATATGAATCTATAACTCCAAAAATATAATTAATTCACATTATTTTTATATTTTCGTGTTTTTTATTTAAAGATCACAATGAGAATAAAATCTTACGCTCTTTTTATTCTATTCTCTTAGGCAAGAAATGCAGAAACGCTAAGGCCCCAACAAAATAGTCACATCAGCAATTAATTTAGGCATTTCAGCCAAAAGTTTTTATCGTTCTACTGGTTTCTTTAGCATTTGTTTTCTTTCCAAGAATTCTGGCTAAATTAAAATTTTGGTCCTCTAAATTGACACATTTTTCGATTTTGGTCCTGGTTTTTCTCCGGCGATAATTTTAGTCCTGTAAGTGGTCTTTCTTTGCAAAAATAGTCTTGAACGCCGGAGAGACCACTTACAGAACTAAAATTGTCACCGGAAAAAACCAATTTTAGTCCTGTAAGTGGTCTTTCCGGCGTTCAGGACTATTTTTGCAAAAAAAAAGACCACTTACAGGACTGAAATTGTCGTCGAAAAAAACCAGAACCAAAATCGAAAAATGTGTCTAGTTAGAGGACCAAAATTGTAATTTTATCATAACAATCTTTTCAAATAGCAAAACAACTGAAAAATGATGCTACCTGCTTAGTCCCTAGGCCTTACAACATTCTTATCCTAGGATACCACATTTAACCTTGCTTATACTAGATACTGGAACTTGACCGAGATACTGGAATCAACCGTCTTATTTATTATTTTCATTACCTTGGCGCCTTTAACATAGGTGACATTTAGTCCCTCGAGCGAACCGGCCAGTTTCAAGAAAGTCTTTTAACTTTGTTGGGATCTTCGTCAACACGTACATTTTCATTCTTTTCATTTTCTTCTTTCACATCTTCATCTTCCATCATTTGTTCAACATGAGCCATGGTTGAAGTTGAAGTATGAACACACAGAAAACCCGTAATTAACAGTAAGAAAAACAACAATGTTCAGTAAACACATCATACTATGTTGAAAGAAATCAACCAAGGTTATATATAGTTTTTATATTTAAACAGCAAAAATACAATTTTTTTTCACATCATACTATGTTGAAAGAAATCAACCAAGGTTATATATAGTTTTTATATTTAAACAGCAAAAATACAATTTTTTTTCAATTAAAAAAACTCAAAGTTGAGTGGGTTCCGAAATATTCATTTTTTAAAATTTCTAAAGGTTTTTATTATTTTATTTTGCTCCTTCATTAGATCCGGCCCTTTTCTTGGCAAAATTGAAAAATTTAGTCCTGTAACTGGACACGTTTTGTAATTTTGGTTCTAGTTTTTCTCCGTTCACAATTTTGGTCATGTAATTGGTCTTTTTTTCTGCAAAAATGGTCCTGAACACCGGAAAATGCTGACTTGACAACTTTTCCGGCGAAAATTCATGTCATGTCATCCGAATATTTCCACGTCAGCACCAGTGCACACTTTTTGCAAAGAATAAAAAGTTGAATCAAGAGAGATTCGAACCCAAAACCTACTAGTAAAAATCCAAGCACTTGACCGTCCGAGCTAAAGCTCCAAACATGCGTTCAGCGAAGTCCTTCCGCACGTAGGGTCTCATAGACTTACGGGATTAAATTCCTCCGTACGTAGGGTCAAAGAGACTTACGGAGTTATTCACCTTCAGACCGTTCATAAATCGCGATATAGCCAAGTGCCTTACAAAGATTGTCATGATGTTTAATCTTTTTAACTACACAAGTATTATTAACTAGCCATCTAAGTGTTTTCAAGTAAGCCCCCTCACATCTACTACTCTCTTTTCTAGACCACTGGACACGGACAAGGCCTAGCACATACACAGACATTGATGAATACTAATTCATCAAAGCACAAGCCAATCATACTCTTCCGACGGTTCCGAACTTCAACTCCGAGGAAAGAGTATATTCGGTACCGGAACTAAACGCATCAGAAGCTTAATCAAAGCTTGTTCATGTTCATTTAATGTTATGTATATCAAGAAACAACATTCAAATATGGATTCGGGACTTAAAACACAACATTTCACAAAACATGACCCAATGTGCGCAAATCCAGCTCAACGTGCACGCATTGAGCAATCAGGATGCTTCTGGTCAGGCAATGTGCACGCATTACCCCCTATGTGCACACACAAATGACGTTGTATCACTTTCCCACTTTCTACCTCAGCCAATGTGCACACATTCTATCCTGTGTGTGTACATTGAGCGCTAAAAGCCCTAAACACAGTTTTCTGCACCCTTTCCGATTTCTAACTCGTCCCCAACATGTTTAACACCAAAATACTCAATAAAACAGTATTAAAAGAGGTACTAAACATGCTATAACTTATCATATCACAACAACAACACCTAAGTATGATTTCTCACCACAAATCATACCCAAAACTCAATCTTAGCATCACAAAACTATAATTATACATTTGGAATAGCCTCTTACCTTATCAAAGCAAAAGCAAGCAAAGAAAGCAAGGCAAACAACATCAAAACCATAAGAACACTGCAGCACTTCTGAACAACTCCAAGAAAACCTTTCTCAAAACTTAAATTTTCTTGTACCAAAACGATCCTCTTTTCCCGCTGATTCCGAATCTCTAATCCTTTCTGAAAACTGATCACAGACTTGTGAGAATTTTGAAGAAGTCTCCTTTTGCTTTTCTACTTCTTTTTCTTCTCTCAAGTTCGAACATGGAGTTTCTCTTTTTTTTTTTTTTTTTTTTTCAACTCCTAACAACTCCTCACCACTAATGGGAGTTTATTTCCTTGTAAATAACCTCCCATAACTTTTATTTCCTTTCCTTTATATTTTTTTTAAAACTTAAATCCATAATTAATAAATATAATATTTCATTTTTCATGAAAGAAACGTCTGCCCTTTACGAAAGATCGGAATATTACAAATTCACTTACAAATTGTAAAATACACCAACTCTAGAATATTCGATCTAGTTAGTGATTATCTTTGAATTAATTCTCCTCTACAATATTCTAGTTGCATTCCTCAAACAACATGAGAATTTATAGTTAAATTCTGGACCACTTAAAAGATTTGATGGATACAATTATGGAATTTAAATTTAAAATTTTAATTTCCTAATAAATAAACCTACGCATTGACACCCTATGCCTCGTGCGCCCGTTACAGTCTAGCAGTGCTAATTGAACCAAACTAAACATTATATTGACACATGAACCTAATTTTTCACCCATAAAAACTATGTTTTCATCAATACCCGCATAGAATTTTTCTTTTTCACCGAAACAATTACATTTCTTTTGGAACCCACCCACCCCAACCCATCTACTCCAAACCAAAATTTTTTTTTAAAAGATAAACACAACCACACCACCTTGTGGCGAATCTATAACATGATTATTTTTTTTTCAAAGTAATTTGTTTTCCACGGGTCCAATAAATTTGTTGTCGAAATGTTTTAAATATTTTTTTATTTTTATTTTTACAGAAAATTTTGAACCACCTTAAGATCATACATTGACAATTAATAAATGTTTGGTTTGTAGTTGATGATTTCATACATCACTAATATCTTCTCAATTCTTTTATATGAGACAAATATGTCAATGCATGGAATATGTCAAAATAATGAGCAAGTACTTAACACAAAGGCCTTCTTTTATGTTTTTTGCATAAATAATTCATCTATATCACAATAAGTCACTTATGATATCTTATGTCATTCTACAGATGAAATTTTTGCGTAAACTTAAAACTTTTGTTATGTGTTTTATGGCGATACCCATCACTTCCCGAGCGTAAACTTAAAACTTTTGTTAGTAATTACACACTCGTCGCACATGAGCTACACCATGACATTTTTTATTTGATGTTTTATTGACCATTAGATAACATATGTACGTAACGGGGTACAAGTATAAAATCATCAATGATAAACATGCGGGCACAGACACAACAATATACAGTACTTTTCTACGCGTAAATTGTTTTGTACGTGTTAATTAATTGCAAACATGAGCTCTTAGTATGTTATGTTTCGTCTATGTTGTATACGTTCTTTTCCAACCCAAAAAATGAAACACAAGTGCAAGCTCAACATTAATATGCATCCACAACAAAAAAAAAAAAAAAAAAAAAAAAAAACATCAATTAGTACCGAATATAATATCTAAATCAAGCCATCAATGTGATGATGTTGTCATAAAACAAAAAAATTAAAAACATCCACACTAACACTTTTACTTTTACTACATTTCCAATGACAACAGATTTAACTATCTTGTAGTATGATCAATTTTTCGCTTCTTTTTTTGTGTCTCTTGCTTCATTTTTTCCTTCCTAGGAATGGAGGACTGCCCGGTGGTTGCATGTTC
Organism: Gentiana macrophylla; assembly: GCA_026214975.1. Taxonomy (NCBI): domain Eukaryota; kingdom Viridiplantae; phylum Streptophyta; class Magnoliopsida; order Gentianales; family Gentianaceae; genus Gentiana; species Gentiana macrophylla. The sequence continues at coordinate 15,727,492 of CM047817.1, read as the reverse complement.
TTCTTGCACGGATTTACCGCAAAATTGTGTCATTTGATGATAAACAGAATCTATTTTTGACACCTGCAGTTCTTCGAGTTGTTTCTCCATTTCTTGAATTATGTTATCCTTCATTTGCATATTGTGTTGTAACACTTTAATGATTTCCCCCTGTCTTTCAATATCTGAACGCAAACTTGAAATTGTTGTTTCTCTGTTCAATATGGTGCTTTCATGTTCTTGCTATTGAGCTCTAAGTTGTGACAAAGACGCATCATAGCTATCGGTTAGTTGTTGTATAGTCTTCTCGTTCTCACATAGTTTGAATTCTTGGGCCTTTAGCACATCTTCTTGTGTTGAAGATCATAGCAGGAAAACTATACACAAATCAGCAAACTGTACACAAGTCTCTCTAAGAGACATTACGTCGTCGAACACTTAAGTTAAAAGTTAGTTAGAAGTTTGTTATGATAAGTAACCGCTCGTAACTACCTCTAGCTGACCTACAATGATTCTAGGCAATGTATATAAGTCATTGTATCAGCTCCTGTAAACTATTCGATTAAGTAATCAATAAAACACAATTCTTCTTCATGATTCTTCCATGTCACTATTTTGATTGTCACTGCTCATATTCATTTCCAGTTTTACTGTGTTGATTTCATCATGGTATCAGAGCAATCCTGATAGCTTCCGCATCATTTTTTGATGTTTACTTTGTTAAGCATCTGATTCTTATTGATTTTTCTTGAAGAGATTTGATTCTTCATTCTTTTCTCAGATTTTTTTGGTTTCATGCGTTTCATCTTGAGTTCTTCATGGCTAATTCAGTTCCACCAGATTCTTCATCCTAGTGAAAGTCCAGCATTTGTTCTGGTACAACCTGTTCTTGATGAATCCAATCATCACAGTTGGAAAACTGCTATGTTGAATGCACTTTCTTCGAAAAATAAGCTTGGATTCATTGATGGTTCTGTTCATATTCCGGATGCTGGTGATGGTTATTTGCCTCTTTGGAGACAAAATAATAGTATGGTCAAGGCATGGCTTGGAAATACGGTTTCCAAGAACATTGCATAGAGTGTGATGAATTATCAAACTGCAAAAGAGATTTGGGATGATCTTGCTGTTCGGTAAGTTTTAAATTTATTATTTTACCGGAACACCCCAAGTGCAAGGCACATTGTAGTGGGTATTACCGGGTCGTCCAAGGAATCGAATGATGTCGGAAACAAAAATACGATTAACGTGCGGTGAATTGTCACGATAAATCTAATTAAAATAATAAAGTTCCTACAAATTCTATGGTCCTAAATAATTTCTATTAAACTAATAAAACAAAAGAGATCAAATTAACACTAAAGGAAATAAAAATTGAAAAACAACAAATTAAACCTAAATAAGCTATTGAATCTAAAATCCAAATTGCTATGAAAAATTACTGACTTTCTTCTTAATGTAACGAGACAGTAGGGCAACAAGGATTCTACCAAACAACCACCACCCAACCAGTTTGTGAGATGAATCAAATTTCTTGGTGTGATCTAACTTAAATCCAATCAAATTTCTTTAATCAAATTTATTTGGTTTCTGCTCCTTTCTCAAGTGAAACAAAATTAACAATAAAAGAACATGATCATGAGTTCGTTTCCGAATCTCCTACCCAATTAACAATAAACTAATCTCTCGGAATATCATTAATCAGATCGAATGAAGGGTTCTATGTAAATTTAATTCTCATCAAATTCAAAACAACAATCGTTTCATCGATTTTTCAATCTAACAAAACATACATTCAAACAATTCAAAACATTCAATAAAGAAAAATAAATTCAAACTCACTAATAATGTTTAATCAAATCTCCTGGTTGTGGTGATGTTGTAATGGCTTCATCCCGTTGTCCCATCATGAATTGCTTAGCCTTCAATCATCTTCGATCTCCAAAAGAAAATTGAAAGAAAGAAACTCATGTTTTTGTGTGATGCAGCGGCTGCTAGGGTGCGCGCGCTCTTTGTGTAATGATGTGTTGTATTTTTTCTGTTCGAATGGTCCTGCTTATAGAGGAGTTTCACCGACATAAGGAAGGATCTAGAAAACGCATCAATTTTCAGCCTCGTAGACCGAACATCTTGGCTCGGTCGACCGAACGCATTCATTTGTATGCGTTCACACTGCTGTTTCAGATACCGTGTTCCCCACTTCACTCTTTCGACTGATTTGATTTATTCTCTCTTCAATGCTCCGATTTTCTTCTTTATTTTGAAATCACTTGATTGAATGAGATAAATCTCTCAATAAATAACATCCCCCTGCATTTCTTTATTTTCTGCAAAATTGTTGTTACACCAAGTCATCGAATAATAATAATAATAAAATGTGTAACAAAATAACATTTAACCTCAATATTTCCTCATAATTAAATTATAACCCCTCAATAACCATTATAGGAATTTAACGGTTAAAAACACGCTTTTCTCATTTATTTCCCTTAAAAATAAGGTAAATTGTTTAGGGATTAAGCCCGAAAATATAGTAAAATATACCCTAAACAACTCCCCACACTTAGCTTTTTGTTCGTCCCGAACAAAATAATCAAAACCGCTCACTGTGTACATGTAATCCACATAGATTCCTGGCTCACGTAACAACAGATACGACAAATATAGCAAGTAATACCAACATAGAGATAGATTCAGTGTGTGTGTGAAAAGCCCTTTTCAATCTCCACTATTTATTTGCACAAAAATCCTTTCAAACAATCTTAATGACTTTCCTAGGTATAGGCAGTAACCGTTCCACACAAAGTCCTCCCGTGTACTTATTAGGATAATCCCTAATGCATATCATTCAGTTTATACTAGGGATAGTCAGAAGATAACTAAGTTTTCAACCATCTTTACACATTGCCATTTGCTAATTTTTTCTTTAAAGTTCACTTAGTTCCACGTGTATAGCATATGCCCTCTTTCCCAGCAATAGGATGTTTCGTGATAACACCCTAGCTGGACTACTATCATCAGCAATGAGTCATAAGCCTCATAAAGTGGTATAGGACGCTTCGTGATAACGCCTCACCGAACTCAAATCATTGGCGCTACATCCGACATATATATATATATATAGTTCATCTTAGCGTGGTATTCAAACCTTAAATTATATCCCTCCTATCACATTCAAACCTTCGCAGATATTCACAAGACACGCTCGTGGTTAGGTGTTACGTTATCATTACTATTAAGCACAAGTCTCTCTAGATAAACCACTAGGATAGTGAATGGAAACAGCTTCAAAATTTTGCTTCAATTTCAAAGGCCTGCGTGAGTGTGAAATGAATACTATCTCAGATCGAGAAAAAGCATGCTATAACTATCTAACAGAAGTCACAGACAATCATCGTCAGGAAACTACAACTAGCGAGCCTTTTTTGTTTCAATCACATGTTCATGATTCATAATTGTCAGTTTTCACTTCGAAAGAAATAAAAAAAATTTTAAATTTGTTCAGGAAATTCACATTTACTCATTTTTCGTAAGATATAGCATGATAACTCCCGATGTAGACACTTCACACTTAAATCACATTATGTCCTCGTAATGTGCAAATAAGATAAAAGAATACTTAGCCGGTCCCAAAGTGGTTGTCGGGTCAGAGGTTGGCGTGGTCGCCGTAACATGGATGAACCGCCGCGACTCATATATCATGAACAGACAACACTAAAAGTGATAACTGGCAAAAACCGCTCAACAGTATCTGCAACACTTGACATAGCATATAATCTCGGGGGTACAAAGGGTATATGGGTAAACATGTATGCACACAGAAATAGGCAAATAAAGCATTCAACAAATAGTCCAAGGATAACCACCACACATGTAACCAAGGTATTATTCCTAAAACAAAACTACAAGACTTAGAAAAACAAATCTACTTACAAGGCTAGGTTGCCTCCTAGTAGCGCTTGTTTTATGTCATTAGCTTGACATGGTCCGCAAAGTCAACCCGGGTCGGGCCACTTTGGTTTACTTCCTGCCACTTCGTCATCAGAATCTGCATGATGAATAGCGGTGTGGCCACAACAACAAGTCAAATGCGCGACTAAGTTATGGAACTTAGCCTTCCAGACATCATTGACTTTCTTCCTCTTCTTGCCTCTTCTCGGATTTGGCTTAGGTATACCGACATTTTTAGAGTACCGCCGTATGGTCTTCACAGTAGGGGTAAAATGTCATCATCCGAACCAAAGAAGTCGGATGGAATCTCATCACACGCCAAAGATCTCACCTGCTCCAATCCCTTTTTGAAAGTACATGACCTCAGGCTTTTCTTTTGGTTGCCCAAAATACTTTTTCAGACATTGACCATTTACCTTGAATGTTTGACCACCATACCCTCTTAACTCAATTGCTCCACTCGGGTTGACATCGAGGATTTCAAAGGGTCCAGACCATCCGATTTAAGCTTACCAGAAACAAATGTAACCTGGTATTATATAAAGAGCGCCATATCACCTACTTTGAATTCCCGATTTCTTATTTTAGCATCGTGAAGCACTTTGGTTCTTTCCTTGCTTATCCTGGAATTCTCGTAAGCTTGGAGTCTAAATTGCCGAGCTCGCTCAATTGCAAAAGCCTCTTTTCCCCACGAGTTGGCTATCGAAATTCAAAATTTAATAGCCCAAGAAGCCTGTGTTCAAGCTCGACCGTAAATGGCAAGCTTTTCCATAAACCATTTGAAAGGGAGACGTACCCATATGAGTCTTATTAGCAGTGCGGTAAGCCCATTGTGCGTCATCCAACTTTAGACTCCAATTAGTTCTATTCGAGTTCACTGTCTTTTCCAAGATTCTTTTAATACTCCGGTTGCTGACTTCGACTTGACCACTTGTTTGGGGATGGTATGGTGTACCGATTTTATGTTTGACACCATATTTTTCAAGAATCTTATCAAGTGGTGCGTTGCAAAAGTGAGTGCCTTCATCACTGATAAGCGCTCGGGGACAGACAAACCTGGTGAAGATATTCTTTTGCAAGAATTTCTTCACGACTTTATGATCGTTGGTCTGAGTGGCAATTGCCTCCACCCATTTGGATACGTAGTCTACACAAACAATAATGTATTTATTAGAGCATGACGATGGAAATGGTCCCATAAAGTCGATGCCCCATACATCAAAGACTTCGCACTCTAGAATGGGTTTAAGTGGCATGTCCATTCTCATACTCTCGCCTCCCAATCCATTTGTCATCTGTCGCAACCTTTGCAAAAGGCTTCGGCATCCTTAAAGAGCGTGGGCTAGTAGAAACCGGCTAGGAGGATTTTTGCAACGGTTTTAGGTGCTCCGTAGTGACCACCAGTGGGACCACTGTGGCACTCTTCCAAAATACTCCATTGTTCGTGCTCCGGAACACATCGTCTCAGCAACCCATCTTTACAGACTTTGAACAGATAGGGATCCTCCCAAACGAGATATTTCAGGTCCGTGAAGAATTTCTTTTTCTCCTGATACGTCATTTCTTCTAAGTGACCACCGGCTAGATAGTTGACGTAATCAGCATACCAAGGCCTAACAGCTTCCACCTTCAGCAACTGTTCTGTAGGAAAATCGATTCCTATTTCCTTCGGACTTTCGCTTTCCTCATTTACTAGACGAGATAAATGATCAGCCACAACGTTATCGCTACCTTTTTTTATCTTTTATCTCCAGGTCGAATTCTTGTAAAATAAGAATCCACCTGAGTAATCTCGGTTTCGCATCTGTCTTATCCATAAGATAACGTAAGGCTGCATGGTCAGTCCACACCACCACTTTGGACCCTAAAAGATAACTTCTGAATTTGTCAATAGCAAAACGATCGCCAAGAATTCCTTCTCGGTGGTGGCGTAATTGCATTGAGTCGGGTTCAAAGTGCGGCTAGCATAGTAAATGGTCTCAACTTCTTATCGATCCTCGACCTAAAATCGCTCCCATCATCACGTGAGTTGGAAGCATCGCACATCAACTCAAAGGGCTTAGTCCAGTCAGGTGCGATTAGGATCGGGGCGCTAATGAGCTTACCCTTTAGGCAATTAAACGCTTCAATACACTTCTCATCGAACGAGAAGTCCACATCATCCTTAAGAAGGTTAGATAAAGGTTTGGCGATTTTAGAAAAGTCTTGAATGAATTGCCTGTAGAAACCAACATGGCCAAGAAAACCTCGTACCTCCTTCACAGTCTTAGGGTACGACATTTTTTCAATGGCTTCTACCTTAGTCTTATCTACCTGAATTCCATTGCTGGACACCTTGTGTCCAAGGACAATTCCTTCATCAACTAAAAAATGGCACTTTTCCCAATTTAGAACTAGGTTCTTCTCAATGCATCGTTGAAGTATGTTAAGGGTGATTTTATACGTTTTATAAGGATATATTTTATGTCAATTTCCCCCATATCTGGATGTTTTTCATAGAAATTGAGCTTTATATTGAAGTATTGAGCAAGTGATGTTTTTAATGGGTTAGTTGCAAAATTGTATGATTTATGTGTAAAATTGATGGTTTTATATTGATTTGGAAGATACTACATTTTGCAATGTGTTTGATGTATTGTAGATACACAATTTCGACCAAGAAGAGGATTAAAAGAGGTTAACAATCGGATTAATGAAGAGGAGAAGAGATAAAGATGAAATCGATTGAAGATAAAGATGAGAAGATCGATTTTCATGCAGCTGAACGGGCGTCCAGAAGCCCTGTCCAGAGTGGACGGGTGTCTGAAGAATGGACTGGCATCCAGGAGAAGAAAGTTGATTCAGAGAGTTTGGACGATGAGTGGACGGGCGTCTGAAGCAAGTCCAAGGTATCTTGGACGGGCGTCCAACAAGACGGACGGGCGTCCTTCGACCGACTTACAGCAGCCGACTTTATTTTCTATAAATACCAGCGCTTTGTAAACCCTAGGAATATAATTTTATATAGCCGCATACACAGAGAACCCTAATTTCGAGATCAAGTCACCTCGGCCGGCTGAGTCTTGGTGCTTGGCCGGCCGAGGGTTGTTTCTTTTCATCTTTATTTCATTTTTTTTTGCTGTTTTTGGCTGGATGATTTGGAGGCTAGACGATTTGTTCAAGTTATTTAAATCCGTTCATCAGGTTCTTTCTTTTCAATCTTGAGTTTGTTTTGTGATTTTTAATTCAAGTTGTATTTTTCCTATGCTTATGTGCTATGCAATCGATATCGAGAGATGTATTGCTTATTGATGTTTACCGTATGACGAGAGTCGGTGTGAACCTTAGATCACCATAGGAAAGATTGGATCTTTAACCTAATAATAACAAGAGTTGATAGGTTAGATTTCTAGGTTGCTAGATTGAGAGATCTTACACCTTGTTTTGATAGCGTCAATCTTATAGATCGAGAGATGAGAGATTGATAGGCGGATTATCTACGAGAGTAGGAATTCATACCTTTGATAGGTGAACCACAATTTTAGTTGACTCATCACAAGACAGCTTTAGAGAGGAAATTAAGGGTTGCAGGATCGGTGGATAATTACTTGTTCGATTGTTTAATCACCATGATCATCGTTTTTATTGTTTTTTTTCTCGTTTATAGTTTTATTTATTTATTATCGCTTTTATCCTTCCTGGCTTTGGACTGACAATCCTCTGTCCAGTTTTCTTTTCGTTTTTAGTTTTAGGTTTAGAAATAATAGTATCAATCTTAGGAAAATTAATGAACTAGATACCCCGATTCCCTGTGACCGACTCCGGTATTAATCGTTGTACTACGATCCCTACACTTGGGGAATACCGGATTTATAAATTTTATTACTTGTTTATTTTCATTAGATAAAATCCGTGACAAGTTTTTGATCATACTTCGGATCTAAATACAAACTATCATAAATCTCAAGATATATACGTAGCACTAAACACATGACTTATAAGAAAATCAGAAATCACTCGTCGAAAAGGGGTATAACTTTCGACGGATTTTATAAAACTTGTCACGGATTTTATCTAATGAAAATAAACAAGTAATAAAATTTATAAATCCGGTATTCCCCAAGTGTAGGGATCGTAGTACAACGATTAATACCGGAGTCGGTCACAGAGAATCGGGGTATCTAGTTCATTAATTTTCCTAAGATTGATACTATTATTTCTAAACCTAAAACTAAAAATGAAAAGAAAACTGGACAGAGGATTGTCAGTCCAAAGCCAGGAAGGATAAAAGCGATAATAAATAAATAAAACTATAAACGAGAAAAAAAACAATAAAAACGATGATCATGGTGATTAAACAATCGAACAAGTAATTATCCACCGATCCCGCAACCCTTAATTTCCTCTCTAAAGCTGTCTTGAGATGAGTCAACTAAAATTGTGGTTCACCTATCAAAGGTATGAATTCCTACTCTCGTAGATAATCCGCCTATCAATCTCTCATCTCTCGATCTATAAGATTTACGCTATCAAAACAAGGTGTAAGATCTCTCAATCTAGCAACCTAGAAATCTAACCTATCAACTCTCATTATTATTAGGTTAAAGATCCAATCTTTCCTATGGTGATCTAAGGTTCACACCGACTCTCGTCATACGGTAAACATCAATAAGCAATACATCTCTCGATATCGATTGCATAGCACATAAGCATAGGAAAAATACAACTTGAATTAAAAATCACAAAACAAACTCAAGATTGAAAAGAAAGAACCTGATGAACGGATTTAAATAACTTGAACAAATCGTCTAGCCTCCAAATCATCCATTAAAAACAAAGAAAAAAAAAACGAAATAAAGATGAAAAGAAACAACCCTCGGCCGGCCAAGCACCAAGGCTCAGCCGGCCGAGGTGACTTGATCTCGAAATTAGGGTTCTCTGTGTATGGGGCTGTATAAAATTATATTCCTAGGGTTTACAAAGCGCTGGTATTTATAGAAAATAAAGTCGGCTGCTGTAAGTCGGTCGAAGGACGCCCGTCCGTCTTGTTGGACGCCCGTCCAAGATACCTTGGACTTGCTTCAGACGCCCGTCCACTCAGCGTCCAAACTCTCTGAATCAACTTTCTTCTCCTGGACGCCAGTCCATTCTTCAGACGCCCATCCACTCTGGACGGGGCTTTTGGACGCACGTTCAGCTGCATGAAAATCGATCTTCTCATCTTTATCTTCAATCGATTTCATCTTTATCTCTTCTCCTCTTCATTAATCCGATTGTTAACCTCTTTTAATCCTCTTCTTGGTCGAAATTGTGTATCTACAATACATCAAACACATTGCAAAATGTAGTATCTTCCAAATCAATATAAAACCATCAATTTTACACATAAATCATACAATTTTGCAACTAACCCATTAAAAACATCACTTGCTCAATACTTCAATATAAAGCTTGATTTCTATGAAAAACATCCGAGATATGGGGAAATTTACATAAAATATATCCTTATAAAACGTATAAAATCACCCTTAACAACTCCCCCACACTTAAACCTTGCTCGTCCCGAGCAAGACAAAAAAAACTAGGCGTAGGATAACAAAATTCCAACCAAAAATACATACAGTCATTTTCAACAAATACAAAGCGTATGTAATAAATCGACGTTCACCCCGGTGTGTGTGTGCATAGCCATATTAAACTTCCACTAAGTCCACACTTGAATTTTTCTCAAGCAACTACCAAATACCCATCTAAACCAAAGAATAACCGACACTTATAACACGCACCCTACAAAACATAACATGTCCCGAAAAGGATAATAAAATGCGTTTTAGGATCTTTCCGCCATACTCGTGAGGATAATCCCTACAACATATCTCATCGGTTTATACTGGGATAGTCGAAGATAACTAAAGTTCCTACCAACTTTCCATAGTACCATTTGCCAAATTTTCTTTAAGATTAACTTAATTCCACATATATAGCATATGCCCTCATTCCCAAAGAAATAGGATGTTTCGTGATAACACCCTAGCTGGACTCTATCATCAGGCAGTCGGGAGCTATTGAACCTCATAGTGGTATAGGACATTTCGTGATAATGCCCTACCGCACTCAAATCATTAGCAGCTACCTCCGACATACACATATTTTATTCATATTATTCATCTTAGATTGGTATACAAACCTTAAGATATATCCCTCCTATCACATTCAAACCTTCAGATATTCACAGTATATCATACTCCGACTCTAACCACCAACTATTATAATTCTCCGAACATGCATATTAGCACTAAGTACAAAATTATAAGATAATCGAAAATTACTAATCCAAACGGATACAACTTTATATTTTAGCTCATCATTTAATATGGCTCGTGAAAAATAATATCGGGTGAAACATCCAACCTACTAACAAACAGTATACCGCATCAATGACTATAGAAATAACAAACAAAGATTATGCAATGCTTACTCGGGACAAAACAAAAACTTGAACAATTTAGCTCATTTGCATAGAAACATAATAAATCAAGCAAATGATCGATACACATAACCATCCCCTCCCCCACACTTAAACCACAACATGTCCTCATGTTGTACATAATAAAAGAAACTTAGCTGATTTGTCGTTCGAAGGTGGCAATTCTGGAAGTGGTAGCAAGTCATATCCAGAAATGCCTGAAGAAATCAGTAAACTGTGGACCATCCACCGGAAAACTGGCTTCATCTAAAAGCGCACCATCGCTATCGCAAATACCCTGCACACATGAAAAACAAAACAAAACGTACCTCGGGGATAGGGGAATATAACACATTGCGCAGAAAAGTTTGATATAAGCACATAATATAATTGCTCAGATGGAAAAATCACCACACAGGGAAAACACAAGACATCTAAGCGTCAAATAAGCCACAGAAGCTTATAATACAAATATGGACCACATGTGCATACAGAAATATCAAACTCCAAATGAAAGTGCAAATGCGCCTTACAAGATTTATCAAAAAGAAATAATGATAGAGGACACTACAAAGTAGCAGGGCTAGGTGCACTAAAAAGAAAAGAAGATAATAATAAAAAAAACAAAATAAAATACAATGCAACTAAATGATATGCAATTATACTAAAAAGGCAAAATGAAAATAAAGAAAATAAACTAGCCCAACTAATTCCATAGATATCACCCTAATCTAAGCGAGGTCAAATATATAAACATCTACTAAATAACGCCACAGAAGCGCAACAAAATTCGATTATGCAAAGCCACAGAAGCTTGCCATGTGAAGTGTAGATGTGCCTTTAACAACCCTAACACCCTAGATAGACGACAAAAGGAACAGCATAAGTCAAATTTGGAATCACGTCTAACTAGGTGAATTACTCAACATGGATTGCAATAGATGGAACGAAAACCATAACGGTGAAAGAACAGGACATCTACGCATATCAGATAAAAGCCACAGAGGCTCGCAATAAAACATCCAAGTCAATTAATGAAGCATGTATATAAAAATTAATCAATCATTTAACATGGATTAGTAGATGGAAAGATGTAAACATGCAAGTTCAAAACATCTACGTAAAAATAAATAGCCACAGAAGCTCATATGAAAATATCCACGTCAAATAAAGCATTAAAAATCAAGTCAAGAAAAATTTGGAACCTGAACGTGCGTTCCTTCTCTCAAACGGGCGTTTGCCTGGAATTTATGAACTGGACGGGCGTCTGGATTAAACCGGATGCTCGTCTAGTTGCCCTAAGACTTAACAGAATAGGTGCATGTTGGATGGACGGGCGTCCACTCACTATGGACGCACGTCTGGAAACCACGAAGAGTGGCCGGGCGTTCACAGAGAGCAGACTCCCGTCTGGTCTTAGCATAAAGCTCACAAAGAGAAACATGAGCAACCTCAGAAACCATAGATATAACATTAAAAACCCTAGATACTTAAGAAACCCTAGAAATCCTTTATTTATTTATTTAAACAGAAAACAGAAAACAATAAAAGGGGGAAAAACGTGTTGAAATCTTCTGAACCCAAAATGGAAGGGAAAACAGCAGATTTTGACCTCGAAAACGGTGTCGAACGGCCTCCGGCGTTCGGCACGTCGTCGGCGTCGGAACGAGCTTTCCGAATTGGGGTCCTGCGCGCTAATCCGACACTCGAGCCGAAAGTTAAGGCCAAAATACTACCATGTGCCCTACCGGTCCCTTTTATCCCAACTTATAACAAAAAATCAGAAAAATTAATAAACTAGACAACCAGTATTGATTCCCGCAACGGCGCCAAAACTTGTTTTTGGTTCCGTTGGCGGGAATACTCACCACTATACTACCTTAGAAAAATTAATAATGAACTGGACAACCGCACCGATTCCCCGGCAACGGCGCCAAAAACTTGTTCACGGATTTTATGTAATGAAAACAAACAAGTAATAATATTTATAAATCCGATATACCTCAAGTGCAAGGATCGTAGTAAAGAGGTTAATACCGGGTCGATCTTACGGGGAACTAACGATTGGTAATCCTAGTCTTTGTTTAACTAACTATGTCACGAAAACTAACCTAAACAGCAAATAAAACTAAACGAGACTGAAAGTAAAAATAACACGAATGTAAAACTGGACAGAAGAATAAATATAAAGCCAGGGAAAATATGGGCTGCGAACAGTTAAAACTACAACTAAACCTAAGATGCAATAAGAAGATTTGATTAAACTAAACTATTCAAGTTTTAAAGGATTAAATTCAAATTATAACGAGCAAACGAGCAATTGATCCACCTATCCTATCAACATTCAATTCCTAATCAGATTAATTCATGACTTCTAACCAAGTTGTGATTCACCTCATCTAAAGTATGAACCCTAATTTCTTAGATAGTCCATCTATTAATCTCTATCTTTCGATCTAAGATTAACGCTTTTTCTAACCAAAGATGTGAACTTTAACGTTTCTAATCTAGAAATCTAACCTATTACTCTCGTTATATAGATCAAATAACTATTCTTTTATCATGGGGATCTAGGGTTTACATGACTTTCATCAAAGTAAAACAATCAAGCATGCACATCTTTCGATATAATTGCAACAAACATTCAAACATGATAAAGAAACAACTTGTATTAAAAACTCACAAATTAATCAAGATTCGAATCTGAATAGTTGATGGATAGGCTTCACAATGCTCGTTCAAGGGCTTTTAGCCTCTAAACATCCTCTTGAAAGCTTGGAATTGTTGAAGAAAAGAACATAAAACTAGCTAATTTAATCTAAGATTTAAGTGCATAAAACCGAAGGAAAAGTATGTAAAAAACGCAGCCTGAGCCGCCCCTAGGATTAGGGTTTTGAGTAATGTGTAATTGGTATCCTTAATGTGGAAAAACGCAGCTGTATTTATAGAAAATAAAGTCGGCTTTGCTGAGGTGGTGGAAGGACGCCCGTCCAGCTATCTGGACGCTCGTTCGGTACTCAATATCAACTTTGAATCGGGCCGAGTCATGATGAGACGCCCGTCCTTCACAAAATTGGACGCTCGTCCAGCAAAATCTTCACAACTCTGAATCAAATTCCCTCTTCTGGACGCTCGTTCACTTGACCAAACGCCCGTCCATTCTGGATGCCAGTTCAAGCTTGTGGACGCCAGTCCAGGATCGACTTAATCTTGATTTTTCCATACTTATCTCTTTTTGATCAATCCAAATCATCATTATCTCTTCTATCATCAATGTAATTCGACTCTTATCTCTTTTTGATCATCATATGAGCATCAAACACGTACCTACAACAAATCAAAACATCGCAAAACGTAATATCATCCAAATAATCATAAAATCAAAATTAAAACACCAAAATTAACCTATTTCGCGAATAAATCATTTAAAATATCATTTGCTCAATAATCCCATTAAACGCTCGTTTCTTATGCAAATTATACCAAATATGAGGGAAATTATCATAAAATATATCAATATAAATCGTATAAATTCACCCTTAACAAGTACCATATCTAGGTTTTCCAAAATCTCTTCAAAATTGTCGCCATAGACTGAGAAGTCATCCATGAAAACTTCCATACACTTCTCTACTAGTCCATAAAAAATAGCCAGCATACATCGTTGAAATGTAGCTGGTGCATTACACAAACCGAAAGGCATTCTGCGGAACGCAAAAGTGCCCGATGGACAGGTAAAAGTTGTCTTCTTTTGGTCATTAGGGTCGATGGCTGTCTGGAAATAACCAGAATATCCGTCGAGGAAACAATAAAACCTATGACCGCTCAGTCTTTCTAGAAGTTGGTCAATGAAGGGTAGGGGAAATGATCCTTAGCGGTGACTTCATTTAACCTGCGATAATCAATGAAAACTCTATAGCAGTCACAAGGCGCAAGGCAACTTCCTCCCCCTTTTCATTCTTTTCCACAGTAATGCCTCCCTTCTTTGGCACCACTTGAGTAGGGCTGACCCACTCACTATCGGTGATGGCATAGATAATACCCATATCGAGCCAACTTGATGATCTCCTTCTTGACAACCTCCTGCATGTGCGGATTCAGCCTTCACTGAGGCTGTCTAACCTTTTTCGCCCCCTCCTCCGTTCGGATTTTATGCATGCAAACATCGGGGCTGATACCTCGGATATCACCCACTTGCCATCCAAACGCAAGGATGTTTTTCACAAGCACTTTTCTCAGTAGTGCTTCTTGCTCGGCTTCGAGTTTAGAAGAGATGATTAAAGGCAGTTTATCATCATCCTTAAGAAAAATATACTTAAGGTGTTGAGGAAGAGGTTTAAGCTCCAAATCAGTGGGTGGTTTCTCAATACTAGATTTGAGAGGACCACCTTTTTCCTCGATGGTCAAATGAGCTTGAAGAGGTTGGTGAAAAACAACTCATGTTCCCGAGGTGTAACCCCGTAAAGATAATCGATTAAATCATCCATAGGGATTTTTCTCGCATCAACACCGCTTTCTTTTTTCATGGTCAATCATTCTTCTTAACTCTTCTTCTTCTAGCTCAGCAGCCTAGCTCTTCCCAATCGTCAATTTTCCAAAGGGTAGTCTCTCTCAAAAATCGACTTCGTCCCAACTACCCATCAGACTTCTTCTTGAACAGATCAAAATCGCCACTCTGCAGCTCTTTGAAATCATCCTTGTTCATCATTGTGAAGTTCCATGTCTTCTGTTCACTGGCAGGCTCAGGCTGAGCAAGTTATGGAGATAACTTGTCAGTGACTACGGCATGTGATGAACCAGACGATGGCTCACAGTCCTCTCTTTCTTTATGATTTATAGCATTGAAAGCACCTATCTCCATTGGCTCTTCTTCAGATTCAGGGTGGTCATTTTCATCATAAATCGCTTCGATGAACGAGATCTCTTCCACTAGGGTTTCCTCAGCGCTTTTCCCCGCGTAAAGGTGATAGATGTATCATCGAATCTCATTGTGACCTGACCCTTGTAAAAATCAATAAGGGCGGCAGAGGCATCCAAAAAATATCGGCCTAGAATTAAGGGCATTTCTTTATCAGGTGGGTAATCCAAAATAACCCGGTCGGTTGGAAAAGCTAAGTGTTTAACATAAACAAGAACATTGTTAACACAACCGGCTGTTGTTCGGCTAGATCGGTCCACCATTTGAAGAGAAATTGGGCGTTCCTCATCCTTTTATCTAAACCAAGCTTTATACAAATGTTTAATGGCATCACGCTTACGAAAGCCCTGAATCACATAAGACGTTATGGAACATGCAACCTTCAATCTCGCAGAGATTGAAAGTCGTCCGGGTCACCTCGCTTTGTTAGAATTTTCGTGAAACCATTGAACATTCTTCTTTCAAAACCTCATCTGCCATCCCTTGAGCTTCTTCTTGCTCCCACAAGCTTCTTTGATATACTTAGAGCACTTAGGCATTTCGGTCAATAGACTCTCGCGCAGAGAGGTATACTTACTTTTGTGTCTCTAAGTATTTTTCTAACTCCCTCGTACTGTTTGTCATTACCAAGGACACTTTCTTTTCTCCTTGACGGATAGGGAAGGTTTTTCTTTTCTTTGCTCAAAGTATCATTGTTCACGGTTTGATTCTTTATAGCTTCATCTTCCTTATCCTTCCACCTAACAAACTTTCCATCCTTCTTTTTCATCAGGGGTTCAGCCACCTGACCCTTCCTCACAGCTACATCAGAATTAATTTCATCATCCGAAGAACCCTCGTCATTCATCTCATCCTCACTCTCGCTTTCTTCGGGTTTTGAATTCTGATTCCCCCCTCCTGAACTCATGGCGTCAGGAGGGGTTACTCATTACCCGAGCCCTCTTCGGCTCCAGCTTTCTTCCAGCTTCTCAGGGTAACTTCATTCACCTCCTCATCTCCATAGTTCCATTGTGTAGTGATGTCAGTGCAAGCATTGACATCCCCTTTTGGATTTCTTTCAGTGTAGCTTGGAAGTTTACCGTGAGGTCGACTCGCTTGTTGGTCTGCCATTTGGCCAACTTGTCTTTCAATTGTCTTGACACTGGTGGCCAGAGTTTTCACCATGTCAACTAATTCATCAAATTTCTTTTGAGAAACATAAGTGGTTTGTTGGTTTTGGTTTTGATTCCAACCACTTTGAGTTCTTTGAAAATTCGTATTGAAAGATTGATTTGCACTCCCGTGAAGTGATCCTCGTTGGTGCATTCTTTTGATTAAAGTTGCGTTGAAACTCTGAATAATTCCGGTTTTGGTTGAAGTTTTGTTGACCAGAATTTTGATTAAAATTTCGAAAGTTTTGATTCTGGTTTTCCATTAAATTCACTTCTTCCCCCATTTCACTACCGGCTTGTATTCCAAAGAAACTCACATCTGCTGGCCCTCTTTGCTACTGCATTTGTGGGTTAGCTAGCTGTGCATGCTTGTTTAACATCTCCACTTGAGCAATTAACATCTTTGTTTCAGAATTGATTGCAGCCGATTTCTTCTTGTCCTCACTAACATGGGTCTTCTTTGAAGTTGACCACATGTTATTTTTCACAATGGTCTCTGCTACCCTATAGGCAGCATCGTCCCCTCCTCCCAGAAAAGATCCATGAGCAGTAGAATCGAGGTAATCTCTATTAGGTTGAGAGACACCCCGGTAGAATAGTTCTAAAAGCTCATGACGGTTGTACCCATGATTAGGGCACTTTCTCATTAACAGTTTAACCTTTCCTGTGCCTTTCCCACACTTTCATCTTCCAATTGCTCAAAAGTGGCGATTTCTCTTTCCGGTCCATGATTGTCCCAGTGAAACGAATTTTAGAGCAAAGGCTCTTTTGACATCACCCAAGTATGAAGGGAGTGATGGGGTAAAGACTTGAACCAACGGTTTGCTTCACCTTTTAAAGCGAACGGGAAAAGTTTCAATTTGACGACCTCGGAAGGAATACCAGGGTAATGACCTGCTTCACAAATTTGAACAAATGTCGACAAGAAGTCATGAGGATCTTCTTGAGCAGTACCATGGAATGAACTATTTTGAACCAACCCGACTACTCCATTCTTTAGATCGAAGTTCATTCCTCCCATCTCCGGAGGTCGAATTGGTCTATGCCCCTCCAAGAAATCCTGATCAAGATAAGGAGCGTAAGGGTCCTGCTCAACAGCTGCCTGGGGTTGTTGCTGTTGGATATTTTGATTCACCGGAACCTGATAATTCTGATTTTGGTTCGGTTGGAGTTGTTGGTTCATCCAGGCTTGCTGATTTTGTTGATTCTGCAAATTTGGATTAGCAAAGATATTCAATTGAGTTTATGGATCCATACCAAAAGGATTTTGGTTATTGTTATTATTCCCTTGGTCGTCCGGGTTGGAATTGCTAGAGGATTCGCCGCTCATATGTCGTAACCTTGAAATAATCTTCTTTTGACAATGTCCCGCTCGGGTTCGAGCAAGATAACAAAGGTCCTTTTTTGCTCCTGGTTTGCATAAACCAAGAGAGCAAAACAGAAAAGTCAACACTGACAATAGGTCAGGTTGACGAGAGATTTTACCCTAACCGAGGTTTTTTTTTTTTGAAAAGATATAGAAACAGAAACAAGAAAAGAAACCTACCTATGAAAAATTTAAAACAGAAAAAACACTAAGACGGTTGTTAAGGGTGATTTAATATGATTTATATCGTTATATTTTATAATGATTTCCTCCATATTCATATAATTTGCATAGAAATTAAGGGTTTAATCGAATTATTAAGCAAATGAGTTTTAAAAGTCTTTAAGTGTAAACTTGAGCTAATTTCGTGATTTTATTGGTAATTATCTATGGTTTTACACTTTGCATGTCTTTGTGGTTTTGTAGGTCATAAACATGTCATAATTGGAGATTTAATGGAAGGAGGAAGATGCAAGTTGAGGATTGAAATGAAGATTTGAAGAATCAAACGAGCGTTCACTACCCATGCTGGATCAAGCGCCCAAAGAGGTGGACGGGTGTCAATGGATCGCCCCACCGAGCCGATCAATTCAGGAAAGCATGATTTTTACCCAAACGGGCGTCCAGAAGAGTGGACTGGCGTCCAAGAGGAGCTTTTGATTCAGGATGTTCAGATATTCAGTGAACGAGCGTCTCAGTTTGCATAGAACGGGCGTTTGAGAAGACTCGGCCCGACTCAAAGAATTTACACCAGCTGGACGGGCGTCCAGAAGGACTGGACGGGCGTCCGTCCGCCGCCTTGCTGAAACCGACTTAGTTTTCTATATATAGCCACACTATTTCAAACCCTATCATCAGAAATCATATCGACAGCAGCCACAGAAAACCCTAAATTCTGAAGCTGAGTTGTGCTCGGTCGGCCAAGCCTTGGTGCTTGGTCGACCGAGGGTTAGATTAGTTTATTTATTTTGTTTCGTTTTCCTTTCGATCCATGAGGATGGCTTGAAGCTAATCAAACTTAGGGCGAGCATGTGCAATTTTTCTGCAGCGTTTTTATTTCTTCCTTTGGATATTTTGTGAGTTTAATTTAAAGTTTGTTTCTTTTCCATGATTATTTGTTATGCAATTTATATCGAGAGATGGTTGCTATTGATGTTTGCCATATGATGAGAATCGGTGTAAACACTAGATCACCATAGGAATGAATAGATCTTTTTAACCTAAAAATACGAGAGTTTCTAGGTTAGAATATCTAGATTGTTAGATTGAGAAATCTCGCACCTTGGTTTGAAAGCGTTAATCTTTAAGATCGAGAGATAAAAGATTGATAGGCGAATTATCTAAGAGATTAGGAGTTCATACCTTTGATAGGTGAATCACATCTTTATTAAATCTTCACTAAATAATCTAGAGAGGAAATTAAGGGTTGCAGGATGGTGGATCATTGCTTGTTCTATGTTTAATCACTATAGTCATTATCATGCTTTCATAAGTTTTATTGTTTTTATCGTTTATAGTTTAGTTATGTTCGCAACGATCTTCCCTGGCTTTGGACTAACAATCCTCTGTCCAGTTTATCTTTTCGTTTTGTTATTTTAGGCTTTAATAATAATGGTATCAAACTTAGGAAAATTAATGAACTAGATACCCCGATTCCCTGAGATCGACTCCGGTATTAATCGCTATGCTACGATCCCTACACTTGGGGTATACCGGATTTATAAATTTATTACTTGTTGTTTTTTCTTAGATAAAATCCGTGACAACGGTGAAAAAAAAACGTGTTGAAATCTTCTGGGGCCAAAATGGAAGGGAAAACAGCAGATTTTGACCTTGAAAACGGCGTCAAACGGCCTTAGGCCTTCTTCATGTCGTCGGCGTCGGAACGAGCTTTCTGAATTGGGGTCCTGCGCACCAAACGGACACTCGAGCCGAAAGTTATGGCCAGAATACTACCGACACAGAAAACTGCAATACGAAGAATCCTACAACCGTTACCGATTCCCCGGCAACGGCGCCAAAAACTTGTTCGGTAAGTTTTAAATTTATTATTTTACCGGAACACCCCAAGTGCAAGGCACGTTGTAGTGGGTATTACCGGGTCGTCCAAGGAATCGAATGATGTCGGAAACAAAAATACAGTTAACGTACCGGTGAATTGTCCCAAAAACTTGTTCGGTAAGTTTTAAATTTATTATTTTACCGGAACACCCCAAGTGCAAGGCACGTTGTAGTGGGTATTACCGGGTCGTCCAAGGAATCGAATGATGTCGGAAACAAAAATACGCTTAACGTGCGTGAATTGTCCCAAAACTTGTTCGGTAAGTTTTAAATTTATTATTTTACCGAAGACCCCAAGTGCAAGGCACGCTGTAGTGGGTATTACCGGTCGCCCAAGGAATCGAATGATGTCGGAAACAAAAATACGCTTAACGTGCGGTGAATTGTCACGATAAATCTAATTAAAATAATAAAGTTCCTACAAATTCTATGGTCCTAAATAATTTCTATTAAACTAATAAAACAAAAGAGATCAAATTAACACTAAAGGAAATAAAAATTGAAAAACAACAAATTAAACCTAAATAAGCTATTGAATCTAAAATCCAAATTGCTATGAAAAATTACTGACTTTCTTCTTAATGTAACGAGACAAGAGGGGCAACAAGGTTCTACCAAACAACCACCACCCAACCAGTTTGTGAGATGAATCAAATTTCTTGGTGTGATCTAACTTAAATCCAATCAAATTTCTTTAATCAAATTTATTTGGTTTCTGTTCCCTTTCTCAAGTGAAACAAAATTAACAATAAAAGAACATGATCATGAGTTCGTTTCCGAATCTCCTACCCAATTAACAATAAACTAATCTCTCGGAATATCATTAATCAGATCGAATAAAGGGTTCTATGTAAATTTAATTCTCATCAAATTCAAAACAACAATCGTTTCATCGATTTTTCAATCTAACAAAACATACATTCAAACAATTCAAAACATTCGATAAAGAAAAATAAATTCAAACTCACTAATAATGTTTCTCAAAATCTCTCTGTTGTGGTGATGTTGTAATGGCTTCATCCCGTTGTCCTACTGCGAATTGCTTAGCCTTCAATCATCTTCGATCTCCAAAAGAAAATTGAAAGAAAGAAACTCATGTTTTTGTGTGATGTGGTGCGGCTGCTAGGGTATGCGGCTGCTGTGTAATGATGTGTTGTATTTTTTCTATTCGAATGGTGCTGCTTATAGAGGAGTTTCACCGACATAAGGAAGGATCTAGAAAAACGCGTCAATTTTCAGCCTCGGTAGACCGAACATCTTGGCTCGGTCGACCGAACGTACCATTTGTATGCGTTCACACTGTTGCTTCGTATACCGTGTTCCCCACTTCACTCTTTCGACCATATTTGATTTATTCTCTCTTCAATGCTCCGATTTTCTTCTTTATTTTGAAATCACTTGATTGAATGAGATAAATCTCTCAATAAATAACATCCCCCTGCATTTCTTTATTTTCTGCAAAATTGTTGTTACACCAAGTCATCGAATAATAATAATAAAAAAATGTGTAACAAAATAACATTTAACCTCAATATTTCCTCATAATTAAATTATAACCCCTCAATAACCATTATAGGAATTTAACGGTTAAAAACACGCTTTTCTCATTTATTTCCCTTAAAAATAAGGCAAATTGTTTAGGGATTAAGCCCGAAAATATAGTAAAATATACCCTAAACACTTGCTGATAGATATGGTGGAGGAGATGCTGATCGTTTGTCAGATTTAATGGATGATATCCAGGCCATGAAGCAAGGAGATCTTTCTGTTTCAGATATTTTGCACGTTTGAAGATTCTCTGGGATCAGCTGATTTCTTTGACTCCTTCTCCTACTTGCAATTGTGGGCAGAAATGGTACCAAGAACATAATGAAAGGCATCATGTAATCAGGTTTTTAAAAGGTCTTAATGAGAGTTTCTCTACAATGAAATCCCAGGTTCTTTTGATTTCTCCCTTTCCGAATGTAAAAGTGTTTTCTCAATGGCTTTAAAGCAAGAAAGGCAACAAAACTATGGTAATGTTTCTCATGATGCTAGTTCTGTTAGCAATCTTGGTTCTGTTTCTGGTGTTTTTTATAAAGTAGCTTTGGCCACTCAGAATCAAAGTCAGAACCAACCTTATAATGGAAATTTCAGGAAGAATTACAATAATGGTAATAAGAAACCCCTGTGTACTCATTGTGGAATGCAAGGACACACTATAGATAGATGCTACAAAAAACATGGTTTCCTTCCAAACTTCAAGGGAAGAGGTAGAGGTAGATCTGTGGCAGTAAACAATGTGTGTTTAGATGGTGTTTCTGATCATGGTTCTGTAGATTCTTTGGAAGCACCTCAAGCTCCTGTGACTCAAGAGCAGTATCAACATATATTGAACATTTTAAGGGCAGGATCTTCTGCTTTCTCTACATCTCAAGAATTTGGAGATGTTGGTTTTAATTCAGTGAATTCTGCTGTTCTGTCTTCCAATTTTGGTCCTATGGAGTCAGGTTTGTCTAAATCCCTTACTACATCAACTAGTTGCTGCTGGTACACCTCAACAAAATGGGGTTGCTGTGAGAAGAAACAGGACTTTGAAAGAAGCAAGAACGACTATGATTTGTGAAGCATTAATACCCGAAAGATATTGGGCAGAAGCAGTTAATACAGCATGCTATACACAAAATAGGACCTCGGTAAACAAAAAGCTGCTGAAGACACCTTATGAGATTTGGAATGGAAGGAAACCTAATGTATCCTATTTCCATCCATTTGGAAGCAAATGTTTTATCTTGAACCATAAGGAGCAATTAAAGACATTCCAACCAAAATCAGATGAAGGAATTTTCTTGGGATATTCTTACACAAAGAAGGCATTCAGTGGTAATTGAACAAAAGGACACTGAAACATGAAGAAACAATACATGTTGTATTTGATGAACCAAAGTTTACTGGAATGGAAGATGAAGCTTCAGAACAAGCTGAGAATCAACAAGTTACTGATCCAGAATGTGTTGATGTTTTGGAAAGGATAAATGAGTTAAAGATCTCTGACTCTGCCCCTGCTGAACACGTTTGGACACTAGTGGAAAGGCCTAATCATGCAAACATAATTGGTACAAAATGGGTATACATAAACAAATTGGATGAATCTGGTACCATTGTGGGAAATAAGGCCAGACTAGTGGCAAAGGCTATTCTCAAGCAGAAGGAATAGATTTTGATGAGACATATGCCCCTGTTGCAAGATTGGAAGCTATCAGGTTATTCTTGGCATATGTTGCTTATAAAAACTTCAAAGTATATCAGATGGATGTTAAAAGTGCATTTTTGAATGGCATTCTGGAAGAGGAGGTCTATGTTCAGCAACCTCCTGGTTTTGAAGTTAAAGATCAAGAAGATAAAGTGTACATACTCAATAAAGCACTTTATGGTCTGAAACAAGCACCAAGAGCATGGTATGAGACCCTATCTCAATTCTTGGTAGACAATGGTTTTACCAAAGGTACCATTGACAAGACTCTTTTTAGAATCAATGAAGGAGACGGCACCCTGCTGGTACAGATTTATGTTGATGACATAATTTTTGGTTCTGAAAATGAATTACTATGTGAAAATTTGCTAATCTGATGAAAAGTAAATTCCAAATGAGTATGATGGGAGAAATGAACTATTTCTTGAGATTACATGTCAAACAGATGAAAGATGGAATCTTCATTCATCAAACCAAGTATACCAAGGAGCTATTGAAGAAATTTGGTATGGAAGAGGTATCAACTCCTATGAGTACAAACATTAGATTGGATGAAGACTGTTGGAAATAAAATTTATGTTTTGCTGATAATTCATCATGTTTACTCAGAATATTATCTTAACCTCATTGATGAAGTGCTGAAGCTAGCTGTTATAGTGAAAAGCTAAAAGATGTCTAGAATTGAATGTATAGGCCTTATTAGAGTCTGATATTTGTATAGGTTACATCAGACAAGCACTGTAATAGTTAGTGTGTCGTGAAACTGAAAACTGGAAGTCATTTAGAAAACTGGAAATCATTAAGATAAACAAACTGACTCAGAATACACCTATATGAAACTGAAGAAAGTAAGTTCGCTGAGGGACACAAACTCGGTTGTCTTATCTAGAAGATTGAAGAACTGAGGGTTCAAACTCAGTTGATGAAGAACTGAGGGTCACAGACTCAGTTATAGAAGATTGAAGAACTGAGGGTTCAAGCTCAGTTATGAAGATTTTAAGTCGAGACTATAAAGTTAGTCTTCAGGCAAGTTTGTGGTGACCTGAACTGACTTTATGGATCTTGTATGGAGACCGAAGAATCATAAGGACAATGAATTCTTAGAAGATAATTGATGACGGTCAAATTGTACCCGTTATTCTATGATCTTTATCCCCGATTCTAGTTTAAAAGAGCTTTAATGTAGGGATAATAAGTCGTAATATGCCTAATTTATATATACCCGAGTTACGATTCGTTATTCTCGCATTTCGATGATTTATTGCATTATTTGGTATTACAAACTATGTTTTTGTATGATAAATACAATGGGGCATTATGGACGGATTACGGAGAAGGAATTAAAGATCCAGATAATGCAGAGCCAAAGAGAAGATAGAAGACAGAGCCCGTAGCGGTGAAGGCTCGGTCGACCGAGCCCAAACTATTCGGTCGACCGAGTGGACTTAAAGCCCAAAGAGAGTCCAAAGATATTACTTAAGTCGGTTAGGGGTTTAGGGAATCCGATCCTTAGTCGGTTTCTAAGTCGGTTTTGAGCTCTATATAAACACATTGTCATTAGTATTATGTATCGAATTCATACATTGATTCAATCATTCAAAAAGAGCATAACAAATTGAGAGTTTTTCAGCAAGTTAGGGCTGCAACAATGTAAGCCCTTAATCTTCATGTTTTATTTTCAAGTAATTAATTCTTCCAATTACGTTCTTATCGTCTGAATTAATTAAACATAGCTAGATGATGTGATTCTCGGCTATGATGTTAGGTGGTGGTGACACCTTGTCAATGAGGATCCCATGACCTACGTCATAATCTAGATTTATTCATGAATCTACTTAATTTAATTAATGTGTATCTATGATGGTTTATATAAGTTATGTACGAATTGCTGTTTAATCTGTTCTGTATAAGGAAACGCTGAGAGGTTATTTCTAGGATGCAATTAGGGTTGAATTTGTCCGGGTGACCGAACAGAGTCGTTCGGTCGACCGAGCCCCTTTACTCGGTCGATCGAGCCCTAATTCTGTCAGTTAGGTCTGCCACGTCTTTATGGTGGGTTTAACCTAGTTGAATTTACTTTCTCAGTAGGTATGGCTACGGCTACGTCACTCATCAGTTTTTCATTAGCGTGTTATTAGGAAATACCAATATAAGACGTCTAGTTCGGCTCACGAACGATCTTTCGGGACTGTCAGCAAGACCTAGATTAGTTTTGTATTAGGGAATTGTCGACACCTAGTCATACGTAAATCGTAGATTAACAAGAGACTATACCAAGTAATTGTTAATAGGACGAGGGCTTGAGCGATCGTTTAGGAAGTACGCCTAACCATAGGAATGTTGCCTAAGCGAGGTGTACGGTTAATATCGGCATCCTTAGGATAATGAGCGTGTGAGTTATATGAGATGGAAACCCAAAAGGTGAAGTCACGTAACAATACCACAGTGATCTAGTAACCTAACCGGTGCTAAGTCAAGTTAAGGGGATGACTCCCGTGGCCAATTAAGTATGAATACAGCCAGATTGACAGTTAATGAGTTATGTTATTTTATATAAGTTGTCTTGGTCCGATCGATAACGTTGGTAATTGGAAGGTTAATTACGTTTGTTCTTTTTAGGTTTGAGTTTGTTTATTTTATTTTGTCTTTTATGTTGGTCTTAGACCGTTGTTCAATAACGAATTAGGTGAGTTAATTATTTAAACCTAGGGTCCACATTTTGATTCCCTGAGGGATCGACCTTGATTCACCATCGCTATGCTATGATGTACCTAGTGCTATTGCTAGTATTTGGTGGTCAAGTAAAATAAATTTATAACCTGATCAGACTGCAATCAAGATTTTGGCGCCGTTGACGGGGAATCTATGGCCCAATGATTGTTTAAATAATTATTTTTATCTACTTCGTTCTTTCTTTATTGTTTTTAGTTGCATTATTTATTTTTCTTATGACGAATTATCTCAGCACTTGTATGTTTGTTAAAGGATTAAAGCAGAATGGGGAAGATATTCGTTCGGTCGACCGAACGTATTCACTCGGTCGACCGAGCCTCTTCCAGCTTTATTTTTATATACAGTGTTGTTTCCCCAGTGTTCTGTTTCCCCCTGTTTGTAGGTTGTAAGTTTGGCAACAGTATGAGCAATCATACTTGCTTGTCAATTTACTAATCGCTTATTGTTTTTCAAATATTGCGATAATTCGACGTAAATCACTCACATAACCTGCTCAAGATCACAGCAAAATGTCATCAAATGATTTTATCAAAGGCCAAGAAGAAGTCAAGGTTTTACAGAACCAAAACTACACCTAAAACCGTTAACGCCAAGCTCATGGAAAGGATAGAAAAGATGAAAGCGAAAATCCGAGAGGCAAGGAAATCGAGGGAGGCTAAAGAAGCCTATTGGCAAAGAGGTATGTCTATTTTGAATCCAGAGGAAATTTCTTCGGATTCCGATTCAGCTTTAGATTATGATGATTACATGTCCGAGATAGAATCTGAGTCAGAGGGTAGCGCAGCTATGGAGAGCCCTATTGTCATCTGTTCTAGAGATGAAATATTGATTAAAGACGAGTCTCGACTGATGCAAAAGTTAGCAGACCCAGGAGCTTTTATGGTTGGAGTAACCCTAGAACAAACCCACTTAGGTTTAGCCTTGATTGATTCCGGTTCGAGCCTTAATATCTTTCCTAAAAGCCTTTGTGATAGGAATTTCATTTCAACACCCACTAACACCCCGCTCCAAGTTAGATTAGCAGATGGAACTAGGACAATCATGACCGGAGATCGAACAACATGATTATTGGTGTGGGGCAATTACGGTTTAAGATAAACATAGTGGTAATGGAAATCGAGGAACATCCGAATGCCCAATCATTTTGGGTAGATCGTTTATCAACACCGCTAGAGCCTTCATACGGATGACCGGACATGAGATAGTATTGTTTGACACCAAGGGTTACGAGTGTTATGGGATAACAAATCCCAATTTCCTGTGCACCGGTAAGTGTGAATGTGTTAGAAGTAGTTGGTTCGGAGAAGCTTGATGCCACTCAAGGTCTAGGAAAGGATGCTGATGATAATGTCGATGATAAAGATGAGAAGGAAGTCTTTACTATTCTAAGCCGGAATAGGTCAGCTCAGCCGGCACCAGCCCTGACCAATATTGAAGTCAGACCTACCTAAGGATAGGAGGACCAGAGGCGAAGAAACGAACTAGGAGAGTTCGTAACAAAAGCTCATCGAAATCGAGATGAATCCAAAAGTCGGCGCTTGTCTGGATGGTCAATTCGGCTGTCTTTTCATTGGACTAAAATCCAAAGGAAGGGCACTCATAGAAAAGGACGGTAAAACTTTTTCGGTGAAAGCTGGCCGGGTGAAAGCCTGGCAAGTCAAGGGCAGTGTTTAGGAGTGATGATTTTGGGAAGTCGAGCTATAGACTCAAAAATTTAGAATTCTTTCGTTTCATTTTATTTTATTTTATTTCATCTTTATTTTTAGTATGAATAAAAGTAACGTAGAATGGCGAGAGCTTTTTTTTATTTTTGCCGTGTTCCAATGACCATTAGGTTACGGATGTGCAAAAAGTTTTTTTTTACTCAAATCATTTTAACGTGAAGTAGAGTAGGAAAAGAAATCATTATAAAATGTATTGATGATGAGAATTTGGTGAAAAGATGCTTAGTTTCAAATTTGTATTATTTGGAAAAAGTGAAGATTTATATGTTAATGGATTGTGGCTGGATTATTCAATTTTTGAGGTTAGGATTTTTTTTTAATTTGTGACATGATCATTTTGATAGACTTATGTGTTCTAACTCGAAAATTTCGTGTGTATCAAATTGAGGAGGTCAACTATCATTTATTTTTACACATCCCCATTTTTCATCTCCCAATACACCTTTCCATTTTCCCCATTAATTTATTCCTCCAACAAAACCATTCCACTCCTCAATCCTTGCCTTTCTATCTCCACCAATCACCTTCCACCATTTCAATCCTTTCACTTTCCACATCTTTCTATTTAAACCTCCTTTTTCTCTTCATCATTTCCACACCACAAAATCTTCATCTTCTCCAAATCCCCAATTTTCTTCTTCCTCTTCTCTCCATTAATTCCCATTTCCAATCTTTCTCATAACTTCCATCCACCCAAGATTGGGGATAGTAATCTAAATGATCCCCTCAAATATCACAAGTTGTACCTGCTCATATCTCTGATCTCTGAAGAATTATCCGATCCACGCTATCACAGGGAAGACCTGACCCTCAGCAGCAGAGTTTCATCAGTTCTGTCGACCGAACCCTTCTGCTCGGTCAACCGAGGCCATGCTCTCGGTCGACCGAGAGCTTCATACTGTTGCATCTATCTGTCAGCGTTGCTCTGTTCCAGTTCTGCAATTATGCCACCAAGACGCCGATCCTCCGCACAGTTTGTAGCAGTCGACGATGCCATACCCTTGATCAACGGGGTACCGCAATTCGCTAGCCAAGAAGTATTTTCGGTTTATCGGAATTTCTTCAACAATTCGCCGGTACACCGGGCTCGAGGATTAGATTTGACTAATCGTGGTCAAGAGTCGCTCGATCTAGTGGAGTATTATCGCGGCAAGAGGTTGTTGCGCCACCGCCAAGTTAATGTCGACTGGGTAAGAGAGTTTTATTCTTATTTACGCGTGCACCCACACACCTAATTTAGTCCAGGTTCGTGGCAAATCCATTGTTATTACTCCGGGGACTCTTAATAATTATTATGGTCTTGATACTCCGGAGGAGGGAGCCGAGTACACTGTCACGTTTGATGAGTCTGATGCATGGTTGAAGGAGGTTGGTGCCCATCTCGGGATAGCATGGACAATAGGGAAGTTGCTCGCACTTTTGAGGAGCCATACTTTAGCGGTGGGAAGATAAGTGCTTACATAGGCTTATCCGTTCTAACATTATTCCGGCCAAGCATGTGTCTACAGTTTATTATGCACATGCTACGCTGATGTATTGGTTGAGCAGAGGATGGCCTGTTAATATTGGGGCACTGATGCGTTATGAGATGACTGCCGATGCCCACAAGCCTAGACACATGCTGCCTTATGGTTCATTGATCACTTCATTATGTGAGGCAGCTGAGTGCCCAGTGCTAGGCAGTGACTCCTATGTCAGGCCCATGCCTATCCTATCTTTAGATTCCGTTCCACCACCTCTTGCACAAGCTGATGATCACGGTCCAGGTGATGACGATGCGCAATTCCAAGATTTTCCTGAAGCGAATCCCAATGTTCTTCCATTAGCTTTCGTTGATCCGAACGATATACCTTCGGACTAAGCATCTGTGTTAATATATTAATTTTCTCTTTATCAATGTGTTTTTATTTTTGATTTCGGTGTGCCAATAAATTAAGTCGTGTTGTATGGAGTTCGTTTTGAATTTCCCTAATGAATAAAATTTATCTTATTTAATGTGTTGGATACTTGTGCATTATTTCAACTATAATTATTCAGTATGGGCTTAAATATGTTTAAGGCAATTATTATACCTTTTACAGTCCCTTTGATATGATTATATTTTTCTGGACTAACCCTGTAACGAGTTCCAAGTTTTTGTTAAAGATGTATGTTGCAGAGGTTGCATTTTATTGCAGTTGGTCACTGTATTTGTCTGTTAAAATTCTCCGGAGTTCACCACGACTTGTTCCGCTCCCGCGCTTATCCAGAGCTAAGTTCCAATTTTTGCTCTTTATTGTTATACATTGAGGACAATGCATGGTTTAAGTGGGGGGTACGAGCTCACTTAGCTCACTTAGGTTGCTCGAATAAGGATCTCTCTCTATATATATATCAAATAATATAATAAATGAGTAAAATTTAAACTTTTAAAAATAGAATCACATTTACTTTTGTGAAGTTCCCGAATATTGTGTTTAATAAGGAAGGAACCATGATTCATGAGTACGTGACCACTTTATACTTTTGCGATATATTTCTAGTAAACTTAATGATATTCATGTTATATGTTGCGAGTAGTTATTTATTATTCAATTACTCAATAAATGAATCGATGAATATTGCGCTTATAATAAAAATGTAGAATTTTATGTGTACATTGCGTAGATGATTGGTTATGTAAACTTAGTGTCAATATCTATCTGCTGATGTATTCTGATATTCTTGCCAACAAAAGCGGAGTAATAAGCTTGAGACGTACCTGTGTTTTAGCAAAATGTTAAACACTGGGCTTGTGGTAACATTACCAAAGTAGCCCCGCGCTTGTGGTAATATTCAATGCTATGCATGATCTAAGATAGGGGGATACTCTAAAAAGTTCTCTTCCTTGAGATTGATAGTATTTGAAAAATATGAAGATATGAAAAGAATATTCAACTCTTTAAGAGGCTTTGAGTAGTACTCGGTCTCCAAGTCCAAAAACCCTATAGATACGCTCTTGCTTATTGTTCTAGTGCTTAACCATTGCGAGGCTTAAGTAGTGGGAATGCTGATGTTGGTAGGTTGAGATTTCGAAGTTAGCATAAACTCTGATCTTGCTACATTTATATAAAACTAATGCATATGCACACATCACTTCGATTCATAGTGAGTAATGAATAATGGATATCTTATGAGCATAAACAATATGAGTTGATTTGAGTTTCTTGTGTTAGTATAATTTGACCATTGGAAAATGATTATATGGGGAATAACTTATTGATACTTTGATCGGGACGGTCAAAGGCTAAGTGGGGGGTAGTTGATGACGGTCAAATTGTACCCGTTATTCTATGATCTTTATCCCCGATTCTAGTTTAAAAGAGCTTTAATGTAGGGATAATAAGTCGTAATATGCCTAATTTATATATACCCCGAGTTACGATTCGTTATTCTGCATTTCGATGATTTATTGCATTATTTGGTATTACAAACTATGTTTTTGTATGATAAATATAGTGGGCATTATGGACGGATTACGGAGAAGGAATTAAAGATCCAGGATAATGCAGAGCCCAGCAGAAGATAGAAGACAGAGCCCAGAAGCAGTGAAGGCTCGGTCGACCGAGCCCAGCTATTCGGTCGACCGAGTGGACTTAAAGCCCAGCAGAGTCCAGCATATTACTTAAGTCGGTTAGGGTTTAGGGAATCCGATCCTTAGTCGGTTTCTAAGTCGGTTTTGAGCTCTATATAAACACATTGTCATTAGTATTATGTATCGAATTCATACATTGATTCAATCATTCAAAAAAGAGCATAACAAATTGAGAGTTTTTCAGCAAGTTAGGGCTGCAACAATGTAAGCCCTTAATCTTCATGTTTTATTTTCAAGTAATTAATTCTTCCAATTACGTTCTTATCGTTTGAATTAATTAAACATAGCTAGATGATGTGATTCTCGGCTATGATGTTAGGTGGTGGTGACACCTTGTCAATGAGGATCCCATGACCTACGTCATAATCTAGATTTATTCATGAATCTACTTAATTTAATTAATGTGTATCTATGATGGTTTATATAAGTGATGTACGAATTGTCGCTTAACTGCTCGTATAAGGAAACGCCGAGAGGTTATTTCTAGGATGCAATTAGGGTTGAATTTGTCCGGGTGACCGAACAGAGTCGTCGGGTCGATCGAGCCCCTTTACTCGGTCGATCGAGCCCTAATTCATCGCTTAGGTCTCGCCACGCCTTTATGGTGGGTTTAACCTAGTTGAATTTACTTTCTTAGTAGGTATGGCTACGGCTACGCCGCCGCTCGTCGCTTTTTCATTAGCGTGTTATTAGGAAATACCAATATAAGACGCCTAGTTCGGCTCACTTAACGATCTTTCGGACTTTCAAAGAAGACCTAGATTAGTTTTGTATTAGGGAATTGTCGACACCTAGTCATACGTAAATCGTAGATTAACAAGAGACTATACCAAGTAATTGTTAATAGGGCGAGGCTTGAGCGATCGTTTAGAAGTACGCCTAACCATAGGAATGTTGCCTAAGCGAGGTGTATGGTTAATATCGGCATCCTTAGGATAATGAGCGTGTGAGTTATATGAGATGGAAACCCAAAAGGTGAAGTCACGTGTAACAATACGACAAAGGATCTAGTAACCTAACCGGTGCTAAGTCAAGTTAAGGGGATGACTCCGTGGCCAATTAAGTATGAATATAGCCAGATTGACAGTTAATGAGTTATGTTATTTTATATAAGTTGTCTTGGTCCGATCGATAACGTTGGTAATTGGAAGGTTAATTACGTTTTGTTCTTTTAGGTTTGAGTTTGTTTATTTTATTTTGTCTTTTATGTTGGTCTTAGACCGTTGTTCAATAACGAATTAGGTGAGTTAATTATTTAAACCTAGGGTCCACATTTTGATTCCCTGAGGGATCGACCTTGATTCACCATCGCTATGCTATGATGTACCTAGTGCTATTGCTAGTATTTGGTGGTCAAGTAAAATAAATTTATAACCTGATCAGACTGCAATCAATAATTGTTTATGGTGTACTCTGATCTAGTCAATTACAATCAGATGTAATCTGGAGTACTGACATTTGAAGAAGAGAAAATCTCAGTTAATGCTCCAAGTCAGTGAAGAAACTGACAACTAATGAACATAGTATAAAATTGATCAGTAAACTCAGTTTTATATGTCAGCCATCCAACAAACTGATCGTACAGTCGAACGTTTTAAAAGAAGCAATTCTATTGGATGAAATACTGACACATCAGAACGGTCATAAAATATAGCCGTTACAAGATAGACGTTGATACAATTCGAATTAATGCAAGATGAACATTAGACCTCACACTATAAATAGAGGATTTTGCACCAAGGATAAAATACAAAGATTTAACAGAATTATTAAGATCAACAAGCATTTTTGTGCACTAGTCTTATCTATTCGAATTGCTATCATCTCTGCTCTATAACAAGATCATATCAAGAATTTCTTCAAGTGTTCAAGCTGCACAAAATTTATCCAGATTCAGACACTTCGAAGAACCACAAACAAGAATCAATTTATTGATTCTCAGCCCAACTTTGATTCTACATCAAAGGTTTAGATTGTGAAGCAAACCGGGAAGGTTTTGCCAAGGACAGTTGTTACAAGCAGTCGGGTAGACTGTGTTTGTGGTGGTAGCTGGTGAAGAGGCATACGTAACCCTTCAAGGACCAGTGTTCAAGCAATTGAAGAGCAACAATTCTACCTGTTCTACAACTATTTAGATAGTGAAGCTAGGGATTAGCCAAGGACTATTGTTTAGGAGTTTTTGTAATAGTTCATGTTGGTCCCTTAGAAAGGCTAACACAAGTTTAGAGGGGGGGGGGGGTGAATAAACTTGTCACCAAAAAATTTCCTAAACTGGATTTTAAACAGATTAAGGTTTAGTTAAAACTTGTGTGGAGTTAAGCTGACTAAATTGAGTTTAAGTCAAAATGACTTAAGCAAAACTGAGTCAACCGGCAGTGGATATGATTCTAGCCTTTTTCTTGATCTTGTTATTCTTTTATGAAAGCTGAGTGAGGTAAACTGAATTCTGATGAATGTCAGTTTGTGAACTGTGAATTGTATAACAATCAATTATCAAATGCTGTAGATAAATGCTTAGTAAATAAATAAATGCGTAAAGTAAATAAGGCAAATATTATAGAGGTTCCAGGTGGTGTAATCCTGTACGTCCTCTCTTCCCCTGTGGTGCAGAGAAAAATTCAACTAGAACTTCTTGAGGTGAACTGTTACAAAAAGTCCTAAACAATAGTCCTTGGCTAATCCCTAGCTTCACTATCTAAACAGTTGTAGAACAGGTAGAATTGATGCTCTTCAATTGCTTGAACACTGGTCCTTAGAGGGTAGAATTGCCTCTTCACCAGCTACCACAACAAACACAGTCTACCCGACTGCTTGTAACAACTGTCCTTGGCAAAACGTTCCCGGTTTGCTTCACAGTCTAAACCTTTGATACATAATCAACGTTGGGTTGAGATTAGTGGTTCTTCAAAGTGTCTGATTCTTGATAAATTCTTTGTAGCTTGAACACTTGAAGTGATACTTGATATGATCTTGTTATAGCGCAGAGATGATAGCAATTCAAATGACTAATGCACTTGCTAATTCAGATTATTCTTAATTCATATATTCGTCTCTTTTATCCTTGGTGCAAAGTCCTCTATTTATAGTGTGAGGTCCAACGTTCATTTGGCTTGAATTCAAATTGTATCAACGTCTATTTTGTAACGGATATAATTTCTGACCGTTCTGCTGTGTCAGTATTTCATCCAATAGAATTGCTTCCTTTACAACGTTCCACTGTACTATCAGCTTGTTGGATGACTGACATGTAAAACTGAGTTTCCTTAGCAGTTTTATACTGAGTTTATCACTTTTCAGTTTCTTGACTAACTTGGAGCATTAAATGAGATTTTACTCTTCTTCAAATAACAGTACTCCAGTTTTTCATCTGATTATAATTGATTTAATCAGAGTACACCATGACTCATTATCTTCTAAGAATTCATTGTCCTTATGATTCTTAGGTCTTCATACAAGATCCATAAAGTCAGTTCAGGTCACCACAATCTTGACTGAAGTCTAAATTTACAGTCTCGACTTATAATCTTCATAACTGAGTTTGAGCCTCAGTTCTTCAATCTTCAATAACTGAGTCTGTGTCCCTCAGTTATTCAATCTACAATAAGCCAACTGAGTTTGTATCCCTCAGCGAACATATCTTCTTCAGTTTTATGTAGGAGTATTCTGAGTCAGTTTGATGGTTTCCAATTTTTTAAATGTCTCCCAGTTTTTCAGTTTTACGACACACTAACTATTACAGTGCTTGTCTGATGCAACCTATACAAATATCAGACTCTAGTAAAACCTAAACATTCAGTTCTAGACATCTTTTAGCTTTTCACTATAGCAGCTGGCTTCAGCACTTCATCAATGGGGTTAAGATAATATTCTGACTAAATACGATGAATTATCATCAAAACATAAATTTTATTTGCAACAATTTCCCCCTTTTTGATGATGCCAAAACTCTCCCTAAAATAAAAGCTTAAAGATCAAAATAATGTAAAACAATGTAAAACTGGAAAACTGGATTTCATTAGAATGAGCAAAAACTGGAATAGTTACATTTAGTCCAATTAACTGTGATTAAAGACTAAGCTTTTTCTTTACTGCAATGTACTTCATCTCCTTGTCATACAAACGATAGTCATCTTCTAGCTTGGAGTCTTCCTTTGAGAATGTCTTGTTGTAGTCAACTTGACTTCCTTCTTTCCATCTTCTCCATAAAAATAACTTGGGTAAGTCTGATTCATTCAAGTAGTATTTTTCAAATTCTACTATATTAGCTTTCATTTGTTCAGTCTTGTCTTTAATCTTCAATTTGTCTTCAATCCTCTGATTCTTCTTATATTGTGCCATTTTCTTCTTTGAGAATATATCAGATAAAAAGTAGTTCAATGATTCCTCAAACGTCTTATCCTTGTACTTGGCTTTGATAGGATTGTCATCTTTGACAAACTGCATCCACAGATCCTTTGTAAGAGTAGCTCTCCGATCTCTTGGTTGACTGTATTTCACAATGAGCTGCTCGTCAGTTAGCTCTTTCCTTAAGAACTTAGGATCTGATTTGTATCTTTGCAATTCATCTTCAAGTCGCTTTATTTTTGTAAGTAACTTCAGCTTTTCTTCTTTAGCTTCCCCCTTTTTGGCATCATAAAGCTGATCTACCAAGGCATGGGTTGCCTGTTGGTCGGCTGATATACGTTGCTGAGAAGCATGTACTTCCTTAAGCTGAGTTTCTAACTCGTAGATATGCTGATTCATATGCCAGTGATCCTGAGCATGTGTCTCCCGATCTACCGGGGTTGAGTCTTCTAGTTTCTGTTTAAGTAACAGTATTTTTGAAGCGGAACTTGAACTGGATTTAAGGATCATCTCTAGTCTTGCATGAACTGAAACATCTGTTCTAGTTCTGTAATCGAGATATCTAGAAATATTTGATAGAAGGCCATTTTGTGCATCCTTGTGACTGAGCACAATTCTTAAGTTTTCATGAACTTTGGCCAACTCATCCTTGGTTAGGATGTCAGAAGGATCATATGTTGTTTCAGGTTGATCCTTAGACTTAGTGATATCTTCAATAATCATCAGTTGTCGATTAGCAGTTCCATCAGCTGCTTGCTGAGTGTCAGTTGTCTGATTTCAAACTGGCAACTCTTCTTGCTGACTTACAGTTTGTGAAGCTAGAGGTTGAGGTTGAAGTTCTGAATGCAAAACTGTAGTTTCATCAGCTTCTTGATTGCGGTCTGATCAGGTTATAAATTTATTTTACTTGACCACCAAATACTAGCAATAGCACTAGGTACATCATAGCATAGCGATGGTGAATCAAGGTCGATCCCTCAGGGAATCAAAATGTGGACCCTAGGTTTAAATAATTAACTCACCTAATTCGTTATTGGACAATAGTCTAAGACCAACATAAAAGACAAAATAAGATAAACAAACTCAAACTTAAAAGACACAAACGTAATTAACCTTCCAATTACCAACGTTATCGTTCGGACCAAGACAACTTATATAAAATAACTTAACTCATTAACTGTCAATCTGGCTGTATTCATCCTTAATTGGCTACGGGAGTCATCCCCTTAACTTGACTTAGCACCGGTTAGATCACTGTGGTATTGTTACGTGACTTCACCTTGTGGGTTTCCATCTCATATAACTCACACGCTCATTACTCTAAGGATGCCGATATTAACCGTACACCTCGCTTAGGCAACATTCCTATGGTTAGCGTATTTCCTAAACGATCGCTCAAGCCCTCGCCCTATTAACAATTACTTGGTATAGTTTCTTGTTAATCTACGATTTACGTATGACAAGGTGTCGACAATTCCCTAATACAAGACTAATCTAGATCTTACTGAAAGTCCCGAAAGATCGTTCATGAGCCGAACTAGACGCCTTATATTGGTATTTCCTAATAATACGCTAATGAAAAATCGACGACGGCGTGGCCGTAGCCATACCTCTCCGAGAAAGTAAATTCAACTAGCTTAAACCCACCATAAAGACGTGGCGGACTTAACTGAAAAAATTAGAGCTCGGTCGACCGAGTAAAGGGGCTCGGTCGACCGAACGACTTTGCTCGGTCACCCGGACGAATTCAACCCTAATTACATCCTAGAAATAACCTCTCTGTGTTTCCTTATACAGAACAGATTAAACAGCAATTCATACAGCTCTTATATAAACTATCATAGATACACACTTAAATCAAGTAGAGTCATGAATAAATCTAGATTATGACGTAGGTCATGGGATCCTCATTGACAAGGTGTCACCACCACCTAACGTCATAGCCGAGAATCACATCATCTAGCTATGCTTAATTAATTCAAACGATAAGAACGTAATTGGAAGAATTAATTACTTGAAAATAAAACATGAAGATTAAGGGCTTACATTGTTGCGTTCTAACTTGTTTAAAAACTCTCAATTTGTTGTGCTCTTTTATGAATGATTGAATCAATGTATGAATGTCTACATAATACTAATGACAATGTGTTTATATAGAGCTCAAAACCGACTTAGAAACCGACTAAGGATCGGATTCCCTAAACCCTAACCGACTTAAGTAATATCTTTGGACTCTGCTGGGCTTTAAGTCCACTCGGTCGACCGAATAGTTGGCTCGGTCGACCGAGCCTTCACCGCTTCGGCTCCGTCTTCTATCTTCTGTTTGGGCTCTGCATTGCCTCGAATCTTTAATTCCTTCTCCGTAGTCCGTCCATAATGCTTATCGTATTTATCATACAAAAACATAGTTTGTAATACCAAATACTTGATAAATTACCGAAATGCATAATAATAAATCGTAACACGGGGTATATCTAAATTAGGCACTTAATGACTTATTATCACTCTCTTAAGGTTATTTTACATCAAAATCAGGGGTAAAGATTGCAGAATAATGGGTACAATTCGACCGTCATCAACTACCCCCCACTTAGCCTTTGATCGTCCCGATCAAAGTATTAACAAGTTATTCCCCATATGATCATTTTCCAGTGGTCACACCATACTCGCACAAGAAACCCGAATCAACTCATACTATATATGCTAATAAGATATCCTTTATTCACTACTCGGTATGAATCGGTGATGTGTGCACATGCATTGGTTTTATAAATGTGGCATGATTAATGGTTATGCCAACTTTGAATTCTCAAGTCCCACCATCATCATCGACATTCCTCTTCTTAAGCCTCACGCAATGGGTAAAGCACTAGAACAATAAGCAAGAATATATCTATACGGTTTTGGACTTGGAGACCGAGTACTACTCAAAGCCTCTTAAGAGTTGAATTTTTCAATTCTTCACATTTTTCAAATACTACAAATCTCAAGGAAGAAAACTTTTAAAGTATCCCCTATCTTAGATCAAATATAGCAATGAATATTACCACAAGCGCAAGGCTACTTTGGTAATTGACTACAAGCCCAGTGTTTAGCTCATTGGTAAAACACAGATATATCTCAGCTTATTATTCCGCTTTTGTAGCTAGAAGATTAAGAATACATCGACGATAAGTATTGATTACCAGTGAGTGCACAACCCATTATCTATGCAATGTACACATATATTTCCATTTTTGATAAGCGTGGTAAACGTTGATTCATATTTTGAGTAATCGAATAATAAATAACTACTTGCAACTTATAATATGAATATCTTTAAGCTTACTGAAATTATATCGCAAGAGTATAACATGACCACGTACTAAAGAAATATGGTTCATACCTTATTAAATACAAAATTCGGGAATTCACAAAAGATAAGTGTGATTGTAAGTGTAAAAGTTTTAAATTTACTCATTATTTGATATACAAACTTATTCAAGTATGCTAAATGAGCTAAGGAGCTAAGTGACTCATACCCCCCACTTAAACTATGCATTGTCCTCAATGTATAAAAATAAAGCTCAAGAACAAGGAACTTAGCTCTGGAATAAGTGCGGGAGTTGAACAAGTCTTGATGAACTCCGAGAATTTTAATGAGACAAATACAAGATTACTAACCGCAATAAAATGTAACCTCTGCGAAGATACATCTTTAACAAAAACTTGGAACTCGTTACAGGGTTAGTCCAGAAAAATATAATCATATCAAATGGACTGTAAAAGGTATAATAATTGCCTTAAACATATTTAAGCCCATACTTAATAATTATAGTGAAAATAATGCACAAATATCCAACACATTAAATAAGACAAATTTTATGCATTAGGGAAATTCAAAATGAACTCCATACAACACGACTTAACTTATTGGTACACCGAAATCAAAAATAAAAACACATTGATAAAGAGAAAATTAATAGATTAACACAGATGCTTAGTCCGAAGGTATATCGTTCGGATCAACGAAAGCTAATGGAAGAACATCGGGATTCACTTCAGGAAAATCTTGGATTGCGCATCGTCATCACCGGACCGTGATCATCGGTTTGCACAAGAGGTGGTGCAACGTAATCCAAAGATAGGATAGGCATGGGCCTAACATAGAGTCACCGCTTAGCACCGGGCACTCAATTGCCTCACATAATGAAGTGATCAACGAACCATAAGGCAAAGATGTGTCTAGGCTTGCGGGCATCGGCGATCATCTCGTAACGCATTAGTGCCCCAATATTAACAGGCCATCCTCTCGCTCAACCAATACATCGGCGTAGCATGTGCATAATAAATCAGAGACACATGCTTGGCCGAATAATGTTAGAACGGATAAGCCTATGTAAGCACTTATCTTCCCACCGCCTAAAGTATGGCTCCTCAAAATCTGCGAGCAACTTCCCTATTGTCCATGCTATCCCGAGATGGGTACCAACCTCCTCAAACCATGCATCGACTCATCAAACGTCACTGTGTACTCGCTGCTCCTCCTCCGGGTATCGAGACCATAATAATTATTAAGAGTCCCGGAGTGATTACAATGGATTTGCCACGAACCTGGACTAAATTCGTGTGTGGGTGCACGCGTAAATAAGAATAAAACTCTCTTACCCAGTCGACATTAACTTGGCCAGGTGGCGCAACAACCTCTTGCCACTGATAATACTCCACTAGATCGAACAGCTCTTGACCACAGTTGGTCAAATCTAATCCCCGAGCCCGGTGTACCGGTGAATTGTTGAAGAAATTCCGATAAACCGAAAATACCTCTTGGCTAGCGAATTGCGGTACCCCGTTGATCAAGGGTATGGCATCGTTGGATCGCTACAAACTCGCGCGCGAGGATCGTGCGTCTTGGTGGAATAATTGCGTAATCGAATGAGCAACGCCGATGATAGATGCAAGAAGATGAAAGCTCGGTCGACCGAGAGAATGGCCTCGGTTGACCGAAAGCGAAAGGTTCGGTCGACCGAACCAATGGAAGCTCTCTTCTTGAGGTTCAGTCTTCCCAGTGATGGCCTGGATCGGATAATCCTTCGAGATCGTGAGATATGAACAGTCACAACTTGTGATATTGGAGGGGATCATTTAGATTACTATCCCCAATCTTGGGTGGATGGAAGTTATGAGAAAGATTGGAAATGGGAATTAATGGAGAGAAGAAGAAGAAGAAAATTGGGGATTTGGAGAAGATGAAGATTTTGTGGTGTGGAAATGATGAAGAGAAAAAGGAGTTTAAATAGAAAGATGTGGAAAGTGAAAGGATTGAAATGGTGGAAGGTGATTGGTGGAGATAGAAAGGTAAGGATTGAGGAGTGGAATGGTTTTGTTGGAGGGATAAATTAATGGGGGAAATGAAAAAGGTGGATTGGGAAATGAAAAATGGGGATGTGTAAAAATAAATGATAGTTGACCTCCTCAATTTGATACACACGAAATTTTCAAGCTAGAACACATAAGTCTATCAAAATTATCATGCCACAATTTGAAAATTCCTCACCTCAAAAATCGAATAATCCAACCACAATCCATTAACATATAAATCTTCACTTTTTCCAAATAATACAAATTTGAAACTAAGCATTTTTTCACCAAATTCTCATCATCAATACATTCTATAATGATTTCTCTTCCTACTCTACTTCACGTTAAAATGATTCGAGTAAAAAAACTTTTTGCACATCCGTAACCTAATGGTCATTGGAACACGGCAAAAATAAAAAAAAAAACTCTCGTCATTCTACGTTACTTTTATTCATACTAAAAATAAAGATGAAATAAAATAAAATAAATGAAATGAAAGAATTCTAAATTTTTGAGTCTGTAGCTCGACTTCCAAAATCATCACTCCTAAACACTGCCCTTGACTTGCCAGGTTTTCACCCGGCCAGCTTTCACCGAAAAAGTTTTACCGTCCTTTTCTACGAGTGCCCTTCCTTTGGATTTTAGTCCAATGAAAAGACAGCCGAATTGACCATCCAGACGAGCGCCGACTTTCGGATTCATCTCTGATTTCGATGAGCTTTTGTTACGAACTCTCCTAGTTCGTTTCTTCGCTCTGGTCCTCCTATCCTTAGGTAGGTCTGCAGCTTCAATATTGGTCAGGGCTGGTGCAGGCTGAACTGACCTATTCCGACTTATAATAGTAAGGACTTCCCTCTCATCTTTATCATCGACATTATCATCAGCATCCTTTCCTAGACCTTGAGTGGCATCAAGCTTCTCCGAACCAACTACTTCTAACACATTCACACTTGCCGGTACAGGGAAATTCGGATTTGTTATCCCATAACACTCAGAACCCTTGGCGTCAAACAATACTATCTCATGTCTGGTCATCCGTATGAAGGCTCTAGCGGTGTTGATAAACGATCTACCCAAAATGATTGGGCATTCAGGATGTTCCTCGATTTTCATTACCACTATGTCTATCTTAAACCGTAATTGCCCCACACCAATAATCATGTTGTTCGAGTCTCCCACCATGATTGTCCTAGTTCCATCCGCTAATCTAACTTGGAGTGGGGTGTTAGTGGGTGTTAAAATGGAATTCCTATCACAAAGGCTTTTAGGAAAGATATTAAGGCTCGAACCGAGTCAATCAAGGCTAAACCTAAGTGGGTTTGTTCTAGGGTTACTCCAACCATAAAAGCTCCTGGTCTCGCTAACTTTTGCATCATCGAGACTCGCCTTTAACCAATATTTCATCTCTAAAACAGATGACAATAGGGCTCTCCTTAGTCAAGCGCTACCCTCCGACTCAGATTCTATCTCGGACATGTAATCATCATAATCTAAAGTCGAATCGGAATCCAAGAAATTTCCTCGGATTCGAAATAGACATACCTCTTTGCCAATAGGCTTTTTTAGCCTCCTCGATTTCCTTGCCTCTCGGATTTTTGCTTTCATCTTTTCTATCCTTTCCATGAGCTTCGTGTTAACGGCTTTTTGGTGTAGTTTTGGTTCGTAAAACCTTGACTTCTTCTTGGTCTTTGAGAAAATCATTTGATGACATTTTGCTGATCTTGAGCGAAGTTATGTGAGTGATTTACTTGAATTATCTGCAATATTTGAAAAACAATAAACAATTAGTAAATTGACAAACAAAGATGATTGCTCATACCGTTGTCAAACTTACAACCTACAATCGTGGGAAACAACAACTCGGGGAAACGACAATCGTATATAAAATTAAAGTGGAAAAGGCTCGGTCGACCGAGTGAATACGTTCGATCGACCGAACGAATATCTTCCCATTCCTCGCTTTAATCCTTTAACAAACATACAAGTACAGATAATTTCGTCAAAAGAAAAAAATAAATAATTCAACTAAAAACAATAAAGAAAGAACGAAGTAGATAAAAATAATTATTTAAACAATCATTGGGCCATTGATTCCCCGGCAACGACGCCAAAAACTTGATTGCGGTCTGATCAGGTTATAAATTTATTTTACTTGACCACCAAATACTAGCAATAGCACTAGGTACATCATAGCATAGCGATGGTGAATCAAGGTCGATCCCTCAGGGAATCAAAATGTGGACCCTAGGTTTAAATAATTAACTCACCTAATTCGTTATTGGACAACAATCTAAGACCAACATAAAAGACAAAATAAGATAAACAAACTCAAACTTAAAAGACACAAACGTAATTAACCTTCCAATTACCAACGTTATCGTTCGGACCAAGACAACTTATATAAAATAACTTAACTCATTAACTGTCAATCTGGCTGTATTCATCCTTAATTGGCTACGGGAGTCATCCCCTTAACTTGACTTAGCACCGGTTAGATCACTAGATCACTGTGGTATTGTTACGTGACTTCACCTTTTGGGTTTCCATCTCATATAACTCACACGCTCATTACTCTAAGGATGCCGATATTAACCGTACACCTCGCTTAGGCAACATTCCTATGGTTAGGTGTACTTCCTAAACGATCGCTCAAGCCCTCGTCCTATTAACAATTACTTGGTATAGTTTCTTGTTAATCTACGATTTATGTATGACTAGGTGTCGACAATTCCTAATACAAGACTAATCTAGATCTTGGCCGAAAGTCCCGAAAGATCGTTCATGAGCCGAACTAGACGCCTTATAT
Organism: Gentiana macrophylla; assembly: GCA_026214975.1. Taxonomy (NCBI): domain Eukaryota; kingdom Viridiplantae; phylum Streptophyta; class Magnoliopsida; order Gentianales; family Gentianaceae; genus Gentiana; species Gentiana macrophylla. The sequence continues at coordinate 15,683,829 of CM047817.1, read as the reverse complement.
TGGTATTTCCTAATAATACGCTAATGAAAAACTGACGAGCGCCGTAGCCGTAGCCATACCTACTGAGAAATTAAATTCAACTAGGTTAAACCCACCATAAAGACGTGGCAGACTTAACTGACAAAATTAGAGCTCGGTCGACCGAGTAAAGGGGCTCGGTCGACCGAACGACTTTGCTCGGTCACCCGGACGAATTCAACCCTAATTACATCCTAGAAATAACCTCTCAGTGTTTCCTTATACAGAACAGATTAAACAGCAATTCATAAAGCTCTTATATAAACTATCATAGATACACATTAATTAAATCAAGTAGAGTCATGAATAAATCTAGATTATGACGTAGGTCATGGGATCCTCATTGACAAGGTGTCACCACCACCTAACGTCATAGCCGAGAATCACATCATCTAGCTATGCTTAATTAATTCAAACGATAAGAACGTAATTGGAAGAATTAATTACTTGAAAATAAAACATGAAGATTAAGGGCTTACATTGTTGCAGCCCTAACTTGCTGAAAAACTCTCAATTTGTTGTGCTCTTTTATGAATGATTGAATCAATGTATGAATGTCTACATAATACTAATGACAATGTGTTTATATAGAGCTCAAAACCGACTTAGAAACCGACTAAGGATCGGATTCCCTAAACCCTAACCGACTTAAGTAATATGTTTGGACTCTGCTGGGCTTTAAGTCCACTCGGTCGACCGAATAGTTGGCTCGGTCGACCGAGCCTTCACCGCTATCGGGCTCCGTCTTCTATCTTCTGCTGGGCTCTGCATTGCCCTGAATCTTTAATTCCTTCTCCGTAGTCCGTCCATAATGCTTACTGTATTTATCATACAAAAACATAGTTTGTAATACCAAATACTAGATAAATTACCGAAATGCATAATAATAAATCGTAACACGGGGTATATCTAAATTAGGCACTTAATGACTTATTATCACTCTCTTAAGGTTATTTTACATCAAAATCAGGGGTAAAGATTGCAGAATAATGGGTACAATTCGACCGTCATCACTTCTTTCCTTGTATGATCATCTTCATCATCATCCTTTTTCTTTGAACTTTCTTTGGGAGTAGATGATGTAGCTGATTCTCTCCTTTGAGCTATTTCAGTAAACCTTTTAAAACAATTTTCAAGAAACTCGATATAGGAAACAGAGTATATAGATCTCCGATTTCCAATTTCAGTAGGAGTAATTTTTCTTCAGTCTGTAGACTAGCATCACGAGAATCTTCCGGCTTAAGCTTCATCTTCATTAGTCTAATAATTTTATCATCTTCAAAAACTGGGGCTGATTGCTGAACTGATTAATGTTGTAATTGAGAAGTATTATCAGTAAGAGCGTTTTTCTCTGTGACTTCAGTTGTCAGTTGTTGTTGTTGTTCCCCCTCAATTGGAGCTGTCTTGCTTGACGGTTCTGGGTACAAACATCTTACGATTGATCTTTCTTATGCTGAGTCTGCTTTTCGCTTGATTCCTCTGTGTCCAGCTTCCTACTGAGACACAGTTTTCTGACCGGCTTCAGGTTGAGAAGTTGTTCCTGTTTTTGCTGTGATTTCCTTTGTAGCTGCATCTTGCCTTGCTTGCTTCCCTTCCTTAAGTCTTTTAGATGGAATTGAATGATTCCACTGAGTGTTTTCTTCAGTCGAAATCTTCCAACAGTTGCCTGACCTTCAGCTTGAGCTCTTTGTGCACTGTCTAATTCGGCTAAATGTTGCTTCTTTATCTGATTGACTATATAACCTGCCCAATTGAATTCTATTTCATCCCAAATTATGTTCATCAGATAAATGTTTTCTTCAGATAGTGTACTGACTTCTTTGGATTTTCCAATGACATGCTTGCTGAGCCATCTGCTGAGGTGTCCAAATTATGGCTTGATTTTGGCAACATGAATACCAACTTCGATTGGTACCGTAGAAAAAGTTAGCTTCTTTAGAAATGTAGTCCTATCCAATGGTAGTGTAGACAAATCTGTTGATGTCACAGATGAATTTGCGAAGCCAAAACGTGACCTCATGACTCTTTCATTGATAGCAATGCGATCTCCATGAACTGTTGTCATTAAGGAGTCTCTTACCAAACACATATTTTGCCAGAATTGCAAAATACCTCCAAGTCGCGTTTTTCTTTGAATGTAACCTCCAGAATATTTCTTAATCCTGGTTGTTTTTGAATCTTCACGCAGATGTGACTTGCTAACAGGTGTTTTGACACAAAGCTTCGTAAATTTTGAATAAAAATTCATCTAGCCTTGTTATTAGTCTTTCTTCTTTTGATTTCTTTGAAGTAGCCATGTCTGAGTGTGAACACAGAGATTGAATTTGAGATAAATTTGGGTTTGAAAATTTGATTTTGATTTTTATGAAGTGTGAATGGGGGTTGAATATATAGGGGTAGTGTACTGACGGTTGGCTAGTACAACTTTTCAAATTCCATGATGGTTTGGGTAACCAAGGCATGTACTGTTTTGACAGTAATGGGGTGTACACGCATCATATTCTGACAAAAGTAAACTGATGTTATTAAATGCGATATAACCGTTGTCGCTTTTATCTTGTCAACCTTTGACTTAAGTTGACTGGAATAGAAACTGAGACTAAAGTCAGTTTTTGGAGGTAACTTCCAGTTTCATCAAAATATTCAGTTTCTGTACAGTCTGTCAGTTCTAGTTGATCAGTTTGAAATTGTTGATGTCAATTTAGACTATGAAGCTGGTACTGAAAGACTATCAGATGACACAGCTTTAATGGCACACATAGAAGATCCCAATGAGGTATGTGAATCAAATTCTAAATATAGCTCAGCTCAAATTTCCTTGAAAAATGCATGTTCTTCAACAACCGATTCCAATCCAAGAAACTCAGAATTAGAAGAAACTCTTGACGATTTGATGAATCAACTTGCCACTATACAAGCTGGTTATGAATCAATCAATGCTGAGAAAGAATCTCAAATTCTAGAAGTCAAAAGATTGAATGATGAACTGAACACGTTGAAAGTAAGCAGAACTAACAAAGGAAAGAATCGATGATCTACCATCATCGACGCAAGCAAGAATCGAATCTTTTGCTCGATCTAGTTCAATGAATCGGATTCAAATCCAGTAAGCCATATGGAGATAGAACTGGCTTAGGATTTGATACACAGCAAACTTCGAAAAGAGGAACAAGTAAAGCAACTGAACCTAATACCAAAACTGGTGTTAAGGTCATAGCTAAACAATGTCCCCAGATTAAGAAGCATGTTGTACCAGTAAAACAAGTTCAACGTGAATCAAGTCAACCTCACCGTCAATTTTCAAAAAGGTCAGCTGTAAACAACAACAGGTTCAACCAAAAAGGTAAATCAGCTGATCATCATGAAAATAGAAAAAGTAGATTCACTGCTGAATCTATTAAAGCTGATCAGGCCAAGAACCAGAGAAATTTCAGTCATAGTAAATCCAAGAATATTAATTATTCAAAGATTCACAAAGTCAGGGGGAAAGACAGATTATTTCCAACTAATGATGACTGAAATATCTCTGAATGCAATATTCAAGCTGATGAAAACAATCATTTCAGGAAGAAAACTTATTACAAGTTTCAGACCAAAGGTCAGCAAAGGACTAATTACAGCCCTCAACATAGACCTCAGTACAAAAGAAATGATGGTTAGTATTAAAGTTTCAATATTAGAAATCATCATGGAAATAAGTTTTAGCCAAAAGATCTGAGAGATCATATAAATAAGACACAATCCAAGCATAGACACTATGGGAGTGTGGCTTACATATATGAAAACAAGTGCAACAATATCCGAAGAATACCTAAAGGATATATTCCCAGAGTTGTACTGACAACTGACCCCTATGGACCCAAACAGAGTTGGGTACCTAAAAATGTTTAATTTCTATTGCAGGATGTATGGTATTTTGACAGCGGTAGCTCTAGGCACATGACAAAAAGCAAGGACTGTCTCAATAATTTTATTGCAAAAGATGGACCAAAAGTTAATTTTGGAAGTAAAGACAAACCTGGATACACCAAAGGGTATGGTACCTTAATCATAAATGGACTATCAATCAAGAATGTATCTTATGTAGAAGGACTACATTACAATCTACTCAGCACCAGTCAATTATGTGATATGGGATACAAAGTTACTTTTGATAAAGATTTCTGCGTTGTCGTCAGCGAAACAGCATTTCAAGCTGTTTTAGCCGGAAGAAGAAGAGAGAATATGTATGTTGTAGATTGGACAATATTTGATTGTGCATACCAAATAAGAGATTAGTTGGTTGTGGCACAAGAAACTGAGTCATCTAAACTTTGATGACATCAACACCCTTGTCAAGAAACAGCTAGTCATTGGACTACCGGAAATTTCATATAAGAAGGACAATTTATGTGATGCTTGTCAACAAAGAAAGCAAACAAAAGCGAGTTTCAAGACTAAGTCTCAGCATTCAACAACCAGAGTTCTTGAATTACTACATATGGACTTATGTGGACCTATTACACCAATTAGTATCAGTGGAAAGAAATATACATTGGTGGTAGTAGATGACTTTTCAAGATACATTTGGGTTATCTTTTTAACCAAGAAAAGTGAAACCTGCAAGCAAAGACTTACTGAACTACTCAAGAGACTTCAGAATCAGAAAGGAGTATCGGTTGTGAAGATAAGATCAGACAAAGGAACTAAATTCCTCAACAATGTGATTATTGAATACTGCGAAGAAAATGTTGTTTTACATCAACTTGCTGCCACAACAACACCTCAACAGAATGGTGTAGCTGAAAGAAGAAACAGAACGCTTAAAGAAGCAGGAAGAACGATGATCTGTGAAGCAAAACTAACTGAAAGATATTGGGCAGAAGCAGTTAACACAGCTTGCTATACACAGAACAGAGCTCTCATGAATAAAAGGCATGAGAAAACCCCTTATGAAATTTGGAATGGAAGGAAACCAAATGTTTCTTACTTTCATGCTTTTGGAAGCAAATGTTTCATACACAACAATGGAAAAGAAAAAACACAAATTTCTAATCGTTATAAAGGGAAAACACACGTTAATAAAAAGAAAACATGAATTCGAACTCGTTACCAAAGAAAAAACACAAATTTCTAATCGTTATAAAGGGAAAACACAAATTTCCGGCGATGTCAACTAGTTATCAGGGAAAAAACGTTTTTTTCTGCAAGGACAACTCGTTACCCTAGAAAAACACAAATTTGAACTCGATAATAAGAAGAAAACATGAATTCGAACTTGTTACCAAAGAAAAAACACAAATTTCTACTCGTTATAAAGGGAAAACATAAATTTCCGGCGATGTCAACTCTTTATCAGGGAAAAAACCTTTTTTCTCTGCAAAGACAACTCGTTACATGAGAAAAACACAAAATTGAACTCGTTAATAAAAAGAAAACATGAATTCGAACTTGTTACCAAAGTAAAAACACAAATTTCCGGCGATGTCAACTCGTTATCAGAGAAAAAACCATTTTTTCTGCAAGGAAAACTCGTTACCAGAGTAAAACACAAATTTGAAAACGTTAATAAGAAGAAAACATGAATTCAAACTCGTTACCAAAGAATAAACACAAATTTCTACTCGTTATAAAGGGAAAACCCAGATTTCCGGCGATGTCAACTCGTTATCAGAGAAAAAACTTTTTTTCTTGCAAGGACAACTCGTTACCAGAGTAAAACACAAATTTGAAAACGTTAATAAGAAGAAAACATGAATTCAAACTCGTTACCAAAGAAAAAACACAAATTTCTACTCGTTATAAAGGGAAAAAACAAATTTCCGGCGATGTCAACTCGTTATCGAAAAAAAAAATTATGCAAGGACAACTCGTTACCAGAGGAAAACACAAATTTGAACACGTTAATAAGAAGAAAACATTAATTCGAACTCGTTACCAAAGAAAAAACACAAATTTCTACTCGTTATAAAGGAAAAACACATATTTCCGGCGATGTCCACTCGTTATCAGGTAAAAAAACATTTTTTATGCAAAGACAACTCGTTACCAGAGAAAAACACAAATTTGAACTCGTTAATAAGAATAAAACATGAATTCGAACTCATTACCAAAGAAAAATCATAAATTTGAACTCGTTAATAAGAAGAAAACATGAATTCGAACTCGTAAACAAAGAAAAAACACACATTTCAACTCGTTATAATGGGAAACACAAATTTTCGATGATGTCAACTTGTTATCAGGGAAAAAACAACTGTTTCTGCAAGGACAACTCGTTACCAGAGAAAATCATAAATTTGAACTCGTTAATAAGAAGAAAATGTGAATTCGAACTCGTTACCAAAGAAGAAACACAAATTTCTACTCGTTATAAAGGGAAAACACAAATTTCCGGCGATGTCAACTCGTTATCTTGGAAAAAACAATTTTCTCTGCAAGGACAACTCGTTACCAGAGAAAAACATAAATTTGAACTCGTTAATAAGAAGAAACCATGAATTCGAACTCGTTACCAAAGAAAAAACACACATTTAAACTCGTTATAAAGCGAAAACACAAATTTCCGACGATGTCAACTCGTTATCATGGAAAAAATAATTGTTTCTGCACGGACAACTTGTTACCAGAGTAAAACACAATTTTGAACTTGTTAATAAGAAGAAAACATGAATTCGAACTCGTTACCAAAGAAAAAACACACATTTCATTTCGTTATAAATGGAAAACACAAATTTCCAGCGATGTATAAGCGTTATTAGGGGAGAAACCTTTTTATCTACAAGGACAACTCGTTACAAGAGAAAAACTCAAATTTGAAACTCGATAATAGGAAGAAAACAAGAATTCGAACTCGTTACAAAGAAAAAACACAAATTTCTACTCGTTATAAAGGAAAACATAAATTTACGGCAATGTCAACTCGTTATCGGGAAAAAACCTTTCTTTTCTGCAAAACAACTCGTTACCAGAGAAAAACACAAATTTGAACACGTTAATAAAAAGAAAACATGAATACGAACTCGTTACCAAAGTAAAATCACAAATTTCTAATCGTTATAAAGGGAAAACACAAATTTCCGGCGATGTCAACTCGTTATCGGAAAAAAACCTTTTTTCTGCAAGGACAACTCGTTACCAGAGTAAAACAAAATTTTGAACTCGTTAATAAGAAGAAAACATGAATTCGAACTCGTTACCAAAGAAAAAACACACATTTCAATTCGTTATATAGGGAAAACACAAATTTCCGGCGATGTCAAATCGTTATTAGGGTAGAAACCTTTTTATCTGCAAAGAAACTCGTTACTAGAGAAAAACGCAAATTTGAACTCGATAATAAGAAGAAAACATGAATTCGAACTCGTTACCTAATAAAAAACACAAATTTCTACTCGTTATACAGGGAAAACACAAATTTCCGGCGATGTCAACTCGATATCTGGGAAAAAACCATTTTTTCTGCAAGGACAACTTGTTACTAGAGAAAAACACAAATTTGAACTCGTTAATAAGAAGAAAACCTGAATTCGAACTCGTTACCAAAGAAAAAACACACATTTCAACTCGTTATAAAGGGAAAACACAAATTCCCGACGATATCAACTCGTTATCAGGGAAAAAACAATTGTTTCTGCAAGGACAACTCGTCACCAGAGTAAAACAAAATTTTGAACTCGTTAATAAGAAGAAAACATGAATTCGAACTCTTTACCAAAGAAAAAACACACATTTCAATTCGTTATACAGGGAAAACAAAAATTTCCGGCGATGTCAAATCGTTATTAGGGTAGAAACCTTTTTATCTGCAAAGCAACTCGTTACTTGAGAAAAACGCAAATTTGAACTCGATAATAAGAAGAAAACATGAATTCGAACTCGTTACCAAAGAAAAAACACAAATTTCTACTCGTTATAAAGGGAAAACACAAATTTCCGGCGATGTCAACTCGATATCTGGGAAAAAACAATGTTTTCTGCAAGGACAACTTGTTACTAGAGAAAAACACAAATTTGAACTCGTTAATAAGAAGAAAACCTAAATTCGAACTCGTTACCAAAGAAAAAACACACATTTCAACTCGTTATAAAGGGAAAACACAAATTCCTGACGATATCAACTCGTTATCAGGGAAAAAACAATTGTTTCTGCAAGGACAACTCGTCACCAGAGTAAAACAAAATTTTGAACTCGTTAATAAGTAGAAAACATGAATCCGAACTCGTTACCAAAGAAAAAACACACATTTCAATTCGTTATATAGGGAAAACACAAATTTCCGGCGATGTCAAATCGTTATTAGGGTAGAAACCTTTTTATCTGCAAAGCAACTCGTTACTAAAGAAAAACGCAAATATGAACTCGATAATAAGAAAAAAACATGAATTCGAACTTGTTACCAAAGAAAAAACACAAATTTATTCTCGTTATAAAGGGAAAACACAATTTTCCGGCGATATCAACTCGTAATCAGCGAAAAAAACATTTTATCTGCAAGGAAAATTCGTTACCTGAGAAAAACACAAATTTGAACTCGTTAATAAGAAGAAAACATGAATTCAAACTCGTTACCAAAGAAAAAACACAAATTTCTACTCGTTATAAAGGGAAAACACAAATTTCCGGGGATGTCAACTCGTTATCAGGGAAAAAACATTTTTTCTGCTAGGACAACTTGTTACCAGAGAAAAACAAAAATTCTAACTCGTTACTAAGAAGAAAACATGAATTCGAACTCGTTACCAAAGAAGAAACACAAATTTCTACTCGTTATAAAGGGAAAACACAAATTTCCGGCGATGTCAACTCGTTATTAGGGAAAAATGCATTTGTTCTACAAGGACAACTCGTTACCAGAGAAAAACACAAAATTAAACTCGTTAATAAGAAGAAAACATGAATTCGAACTCGTTACCAAAGAAAAAAAACAAATTTCTACTCGTTATAAAGGGAAAACACAAATTTCCGGCGATGTCAACTCGTTATTAGGGAAAAAAACATTTTTTCTACAAGGAAAACTCGTTACCAGAGAAAAACAAAAATTTGAACTCGTTAATAAGAAGAAAACATGAATTCGAACTCGTTACCAAAGAAAAAACACCAATTTCTACTCATTGTAAAGGGAAAACTCAAATTTCCGCGATGTCAACTCGTTATCTGGGAAAAAAACATTTTTTCTGCAAGGACAACTTGTTACCAGAGAAAAACACAAATTTGAACTCGTTAATAAGAAGAAAAAATGAATACAAACTTGTTACCAAAGAAAAAACACAAATTTCTACTCGTTATAAAGGGAAAACAAAAATTTCCAGCGATGTCAACTCGTTATTAGGGAAAAAAGCATTTTTTCAACGAGGACAACTCGTTACCAGAGAAAAACACAAATTTGAACTCGATAATAAGAAGAAAACATGAATTCGATCTCGTTACCAAAGAAAAAACACAAATTTCTACTCGTTATAAAGGGTAAACACAAATTTCCAGCGATGTCAACCTGTTATAAGGGAAAAAAACATTTTTTCTGCAAAGACAACTCGTTACCAGAGAAAAACACAAATTTGAACTCGTTAATAAGAGGAAAACATCAATTCGAACTCGTTACCAAAGAAAAAACACAAATTTCTACTCGTTATAAAGAGAAAACACAATTTTCCTGCGATATAAACTCGTTATCAGAGAAAAAAAATTTTTCTGCAAGGAAAATTCGTTACCTGAGAAAAACACAAATTTGAACTCGTTAATAAGAAGAAAACATGAATTCGAACTCGTTACCAAAGAAAAAACACAAATTTCTACTCGTTATAAAGGAAAAACACAAATTTCCAGGGATGTCAACTCGTTATCAGGGAAAAAAACATTTTTTCTGCTAGGACAACTCGTTACCAGAGAAAAACACAAATTTGAACTCGTTAATAAGAAGAAAACATGAATTCGAACTCGTTACCAAAGAAAAAAAGACAAATTTCTACTCGTTATAAAGGGAAAACACAAATTTCCGGCGATGTCAACTCGTTATTAGGGAAAAAAGCATTTGTTCTACAAGGACAACTTGTTACCAGAGAAAAACACAAATTTGAACTCGTTAATAAGAAGAAAACATGAATTCGAACTCATTACCAAAGAAAAAACACAAATTTCTACTCGTTATAAAGGGAAAACACAAATTTCCGGCGATGTCAACTCGTTATTAGGGAAAAAAACATTTTTTCTACAAAGACAACTCGTTACCAGAGAAAAACACAAATTTGAACTCGTTAATAAGAAGAAAAATGAATTCGAACTCGTTACCAAAGAAAAAACACTAATTTCTACTCGTTATAAAGGGAAAACACAAATTTCCGGCGATGTCAACTCGTTATCAGGGAAAAAACATTTTTTCTGCAAAGACAACTCATTACCAGAGAAAAACACAAATTTGAACTCGTTAATAAGAAGAAAACATGAATTCGAACTCGTTACCAAAGAAAAAACACAAATTTCTACTCGTTATAAAGGGAAAACACAATTTTCCGGCGATATCAACTCGTTATCAGTGAAAAAAAACATTTTATCTGCAAGGAAAATTTGTTACCTGAGAAAAACACAAATTTGAACTCGTTAATAAGAAGAAAACATGAATTCGAACTCGTTACCAAAGAAAAAACACAAATTTCTACTCGTTATAAAGGGAAAACACAAATTTCCGGGGATGTCAACTCGTTATCGTGAAAAAACATTTTTTCTGCTAGGACAACTCGTTACCAGAGAAAAACAAAAATTCTAACTCGTTACTAAGAAGAAAACATGAATTCGAACTCGTTACCAAAGAAGAAATACAAATTTCTACTCGTTATAAAGGGAAAACACAAATTTCCGGCGATGTCAACTCGTTATTAGGGAAAAAATTTTTTTACAAGGACAACTCGTTACCAAAGAAAAACAAAAATTCTAACTCGTTACTAAGAAGAAAACATGAATTCGAACTCGTTACCAAAGAAGAAACACAAATTTCTACTCGTTATAAAGGGAAAACACAAATTTCCGAAGATGTCAACTTGTTATCTGGGAAAAAAACATTTTTTCTGCAAGGACAACTTGTTACCAGAGAAAAACACAAATTTGAACTCGTTAATAAGAAGAAAACATGAATTCGAACTCGTTACCAAAGAAAGAACACAAATTTCTACTCGTTATAAAGGGAAAACACAAATTTCAGGCGATGTCAACTCGTTATCAGGTCATAAAACATTTGTTATACAAGGGCAACTTGTTACCAGAGAAAAACACTAATTTGAACTCGTTAATAAGAAGAAAACATGAATTCGAACTCGTTACCAAAGAAAAAACACAAATTTCTACTCGTAATAAAGAGAAAACACAAATTTCCACCGATGTCAACTCGTTATTAGGTAAAAAAGCATTTGTTCTACAAGGACAACTCGTTACCAGAGAAAAACACAAATTTGAACACGTTAATAAGAAGAAAACATTAATTCGAACTCGTTACCAAAGAAAAAACACAAATTTCTACTCGTTATAAAGGGAAAACACAAATTTCCAGCGATGTCAACTTGTTATCAGGGAAAAAAACATTTTTTCTGCAAAGACAACTCGTTCCTAGAGAAAAACACAAATTTGAACTCGTTAATAAGAAGAAAACATGAATTCGAACTCGTTACCAAAGAAAAAACACAAATTTCTACTCGTTATAAAGGGAAAACACAATTTTCCTGCGATATCAACTCGTTATCAGAGAAAAAAACATTTTTTCTGCAAGGAAAATTCGTTACCTGATAAAAACACAAATTTGAACTCATTAATATAAGAAAACATTAATTCGAACTCGTTACCAAAGAAAGAACACAAATTTCTACACGTTATAAAGGGAAAACACAAATTTCAAGCGATGTCAACTCGTTATCAGGGAATAAAACATTTTTATACAAGGGCAACTCGTTACCAGAGAAAAACACAAATTTGAACTCGTTAATAAGAAGAAAACATGAATTCGAACTTGTTACCAAAGAAAAATACAAATTTCTACTCGTTATAAAGGGAAAACACAAATTTCCGGCGATGTCAACTCGTTATTAGGGAAAAAAGCATTTGTTCTACAAGGACAACTCGTTACCAGAGAAAAACACAAATTTGAACTTGTTAATAAGAAGAAAACATGAATTCGAACTCGTTACCAAAGAAAAAACACAAATTTCTACTCGTTATAAAGGGAAAACACAAATTTCCGGCAATGTTAACTCGTTATCAGGGAAAAAAACATTTTTTCTGCAAAGACAACTCGTTACCAGAGAAAAACACAAATTTGAACTCGTTAATAAGAAGAAAACATGAATTTGAACTCGTTACCAAAGAAAAAACACAAATTTCTACTCGTTATAAAGGAAAACACAATTTTCCGGCGATATCAACTCGTTATCAGAGAAAAAAACATTTTTTCTGCAAGGAAAATTCGTTACCTGAGAAAAGCACAAATTTGAACTCATTAATAAGAAGAAAACTTGAATTCGAACTCGTTACCAAAGAAAAAACACAAATTTCTACTCGTTATAAAAGAAAAACACAAATTTCCGGGGATGTCAACTCGTTATCAGGGAAAAAAACATTTTTTCTGCTAGGACAACTCGTTGCCAGAGAAAAACACAAATTTGAACTCCTTAATAAGAAGAAAACATGAATTCGAACTCGTTACCAAAGAAAAAACACAAATTTCTACTCGATATATAGGGAAAACACAAATTTCCGGCGATGTCAACTCGTTATTAGGGAAAAAGCATTTGTTCTACAAGGACAACTTGTTACCAGAGAAAAACACAAATTTGAACTCGTTAATAAGGAGAAAACATGAATTCGAACTCGTTACCAAAGAAAAAACACAAATTTCTACTCGTTATAAAGGGAAAACACAAATTTCCGGCGATGTCAACTCGTTTTCAGGGAAAAAACAATTTTTTCTACAAGGACAACTCGTTACCAGAGAAAAACAAAAATTTGAACTCGTTAATAAGAAGAAAACATGAATTCAAACTCGTTACCAAAGAAAAAACACAAATTTCTACTCGTTATAAAGGGAAAACACAAATTTCCGGTGATGTCATCTCGTTATCAAAAAAACATTTTTTCTGCAAAGACAACTCTTTACCAGAGAAAAACACAAATTTGAACTCGTTAATAAGAAGAAAACATGAATTCGAACTCGTTACCAAAGAAAAAACACAAATTTCTTCTCGTTATAAAGGGAAACACAATTTTCCGGTGATATCAACTCGTTATCAGCGAAATAAACATTTTATCTGCAAGGAAAATTCGTTACCTGAGAAAAACACAAATTTGAACTCGTTAATAAGAAGAAAACATGAATTCGAACTCGTTAGCAAAGAAAAAACACAAATTTCTACTCGTTATAAAGGGAAAACACAAATTTCCGAGGATGACAACTCGTTATTAGGGAAAAAAGCATTTTTTTCTACAAAGACAACTGATTACCAGAGAAAAACACAAATTTGAACTCGTTAATAAGAAGAAAACATGAATTCGAACTCGTTACCAAAGAAAAACACAAATTTCTACTCGTTATAAAGGGAAAACACAAATTTCCGGCGATGTCAACTCGTTATCAGGGAAAAAAACATTTTTCTGCAAAGACAACTCGTTACCAGAGAAAAACCCAAATCTGAACACGTTAATAAGAAGAAAACATGAATTCGAACTCGTTACCAAAGAAAAAACCCAAATTTCTACTCGTTATAAAGGGAAAACACAAATTTCCGTGATGTCAACTCGTTGTATGGGAAAAAATCATTTTTTTCTACAAGGACAACTCGTTACCAGAGAAAAAAAAAATTGAACTCGTTAATAAGAAGAAAACATGAATTCGAACTCGTTACCAACGAAAAAACACCAATTTCTACTCGTTATAAAAGGAAAACACAAATTTCCGGCGATATCAACTCGTTATCAGCGAAAAAAACATTTTATTTGCAAGGAAAATTCGTTACCTGAGAAAAACACAATTTTGAACTCTTTAATAAGAAGAAAACATGAATTCGAACTCGTTACCAAAGAAAAAACAGAAATTTCTACTCGTTATAAAGGGAAAACACAATTTTCCGGCGATATCAACTCGTTATCAGCGAAAAAAATTTTATTTGCAAGGAAAATTCGTTAACTGAGAAAAACACAAATTTGAACTCGTCAATAAGAAGAAAACATGAATTCGAACTCGTTACCAAAGAAAAAACACAAATTTCTACTCGTTATAAAAGGAAAACACAAATTTCCGGGGATATCAACTCGTTATCAGGGAAAAAACATTTTTTCTGCTAGGACAACTCGTTACCAGAGAAAAAAAAATTTGAACTCGTTAATAAGAAGAAAACATGAATTCGAACTCGTTACCAAAGAAAAAACACAAATTTCTACTCGTTATAAAGGGAAAACACAAATTTCCGGCGATGTCAACTCGTTATTAGGGAAAAAAGCATTTGTTCTACAAGGACAACTCGTTACCAGAGAAAAACACAAATTTGAACTCGTTAATAAGAAGAAAACATGAATTCGAACTCGTTACCAAAGAAAAACACAAATTTCTACTCGTTATAAAGGGAAAACACAAATTTCCGGCGATGTCAACTCGTTATTAGTGAAAAAAGCATTTTTTTCTACAAGGACAACTCGTTACCAGAGAAAAACAAAAATTTGAACTCGTTAATAAGAAGAAAACATGAATTCGAACTCGTTACCAAAGAAAAAACACCAATTTCTACTCATTGTAAAGGGAAAACTCAAATTTCCGGCGATGTCAACTCGTTATCAGGGAAAAAAACATTTTTTCTGCAAGGACAACTTGTTACCAGAGAAAAACACAAATTTGAACTCGTTAATAAGAAGAAAACATGAATTCGAACTCGTTACCAAAGAAAGAACACAAATTTCTACTCGTTATAAAGGGAAAACACAAATTTCAGGCGATCTCAACTCGTTATCAGGGAATAAAACATTTTTTCTACAAGGGCAACTCGTTACAAGAGAAAAACACTATTTTGAACTCGTTAATAAGAAGAAAACATGAATTCGAACTCGTTACCAAAGAAAAAACACAAATTTCTACTCGTAATAAAGAGAAAACAAAAATTTCCACCGATGTCAACTCGTTATTAGGGAAAAAAGCATTTGTTCTACAAGGACAACTCGTTAATAAGAAGAAAACATGAATTCGAACTCGTTACCAAAGAAAAAACACAAATTTCTACTCGTTATAAAGGGAAAACACAAATTTCCAGCGATGTCAACTTGTTATCAGGGAAAAAAACATTTTTTCTGCAAAGACAACTCGTTCCCAGAGAAAAACACAAATTTGAACTCGTTAATAAGAAGAAAACATGAATTCGAACTCGTTACCAAAGAAAAAACACAAATTTCTACTCGTTATAAAGGGAAAACACAATTTTCCTGCGATATCAACTCGTTATCAGAGAAAAAAACATTTTTTCTGCAAGGAAAATTCGTTACCTGAGAAAAACACAAATTTGAACTCGTTAATAAGAAGAAAACATTAATTCGAACTCGTTACCAAAGAAAGAACACAAATTTCTACTCGTTATAAAGGGAAAACACAAATTTCATGGCGATGTCAACTCGTTATCAGGGAATAAAACATTTTTTGTACAAGGGCAACTCGTTACCAGTGAAAAACACAAATTTGAACTCGTTAATAAGAAGAAAACATGAATTCGAACTTGTTACCAAAGAAAAAAGACAAATTTCTACTCGTTATAAAGGGAAAACACAAATTTCCGGCGATGTCAACTCGTTATTAGGGAAAAAAGCATTTGTTCTACAAGGACAACTCGTTACCAGAGAAAAACACAAATTTGAACTTGTTAATAAGAAGAAAACATGAATTCGAACTCGTTACCAAAGAAAAAACACAAATTTCTACTCGTTATAAAGGGAAAACACAAATTTCCGGCGATGTTAACTCGTTATCAGGGAAAAAAACATTTTTTCTGCCAAGACAACTCGTTACCAGAGAAAAACACAAATTTGAACTCGTTAATAAGAAGAAAACATGAATTCGAACTCGTTACCAAAGAAAAAACACAAATTTCTACTCATTATAAAGGAAAAACACAAATTTCTAGGGATGTGAACTCGTTATCAGGGAAAAAAACATTTTTTCTGCTAGGACAACTCCTTACCAGAGAAAAACACAAATTAGAACTCGTTAATAAGAAGAAAACATGAATTCGAACTCGTTACCAAACAAAAAACACAAATTTCTACTTGTTATAAAAGAAAAACACAAATTTCCGGGGATGTCAACTCGTTATCTGGGAAAAAAACATTTTTTCTGCTAGGACAACTCGTTACCAGAGAAAAACACAAATTTGAACTCGTTAATAAGAAGAAAACATGAATTCGAACTCGTTACCAAAGAAAAAACACAAATTTCTACTCGATATAAAGGGTAAAAACAAATTTCTGGCGATGTCAACTCGTTATCAGGGAAAAAAACATTTATTCTGCAAAGACAACTCATTACCAGAGAAAAACACAAATTTGAACTCGTTAATAAAAAGAAAAAATGAATTCGAACTCGTTACCAAAGAAAAAACACAAATTTCTACTCGTTATAAAGGGAAAACACAATTTTCCGGCGATATCAACTCGTTATCAGCGAAAAAACATTTTATTTGCAAGGAAAATTCGTTACCTGAGAAAAACACAAATTTGAACTCGTTAATAAGAAGAAAACATGAATTCGAACTCGTTACCAAAGAAAAAACACAAATTTCTACTCGTTATAAAAGGAAAACACAAATTTCCGGGGATGTCAACTCGTTATCAGGGAAAAAAACATTTTTTCTGCTAGGACAACTCGTTACCAGAGAAAAACAAAAATTCTAACTCGTTACTAAGAAGAAAACATGAATTCGAACTCGTTACCAAAGAAGAAACACAAATTTCTACTCGTTATAAAGGGAAAACACAAATTTCCGGAGATGTCAACTTGTTATTAGGGAAAAAAGCATTTGTTCTACAAGGACAACTCGTTACCAGAGAAAAACACAAAATTGAACTCGTTAATAAGAAGAAAACATGAATTCGAACTCGTTACCAAAGAAAAAAAAAATTTCTACTCGTTATAAAGGGAAAACACAAATTTCCGGCGATGTCAACTCGTTATTAGTGAAAAAAGCATTTTTCTACAAGGACAACTCGTTACCAGAGAAAAACAAAAATTTGAACTCGTTAATAAGAAGAAAACATGAATTCGAACTCGTTACCAAAGAAAAAACACCAATTTCTACTCATTGTAAAGGGAAAACTCAAATTTCCGGCGATGTTAACTCGTTATCAGGGAAAAAAACATTTTTTCTGCAAGGACAACTTGTTACCAGAGAAAAACACAAATTTGAACTCGTTAATAAGAAGAAACATGAATTCGAACTCGTTACCAAAGAAAGAACACAAATTTCTACTCGTTATAAAGGGAAAACACAAATTTCAGGCGATCTCAACTCGTTATCAGGGAATAAAACATTTTTTCTACAAGGGCAACTCGTTACAAG
Source organism: Gentiana macrophylla (assembly GCA_026214975.1). Taxonomy (NCBI): domain Eukaryota; kingdom Viridiplantae; phylum Streptophyta; class Magnoliopsida; order Gentianales; family Gentianaceae; genus Gentiana; species Gentiana macrophylla. Next base: position 15,666,264 of record CM047817.1, on the reverse strand, counting down.
ATAAAAACACTAATTTGAACTCGTTAATAAGAAGAAAACATGAATTTGAACTCGTTACCAAAGAAAAAACACAAATTTCTACTCGTAATAAAGAGAAAACAAAAATTTCCACCGATGTCAACTCGTTATTAGGGAAAAAAGCATTTGTTCTACAAGGACAACTCGTTACCAGAGAAAAACACAAATTTGAACTCGTTAATAAGAAGAAAACATGAATTCGAACTCGTTACCAAAGAAAAAACACAAATTTCTACTCGTTATAAAGGGAAAAACAAATTTCCAGTGATGTCAACTTGTTATCGTGGAAAA